>JAPYYQ010000935.1:0-44653 GCA_030522585.1 Anagyrus pseudococci
TGGTTTAAAATATTGGTATTAACCCCCCCTAAATGAAAAACCATGTCCGATCCGGTCTCGATTTTTTGTCGAAAAAATGTCTCTATTTCCTGTACTACATGTGTATTGTAGTAATTAGCTGGCTCACTATTATTAGTACTGCAGAAAAATATTTTCAAAACTTTTGATGCTAAGTTTGTTTTAATTACGAAATTTCGCTCGATAGATTAGAAACTTGGGAGTTATTTACTTTCAAAGCACTAAAAACAGAATTTTTTGTCGGTAATTTTAAATTTGATAATTATAAGTAGTTTTACTTGTCAGTCAGCCGCTTTATTTTCAACTCGAGCCGAAGAAAAATAAAAGTATAAAAAGAATGAGAAGGAAAAAAAAACGTAAACACAAACTAAGATTGAAAACTCGTCTTTTGCGTCTACTCGAAGCGTGAATTATAAATTAGCATTCTATAAAGTCATAAGAAACTATTTTAGTTCACGTGTCTTATGTAATGAAAACACAATATTGCGAAAGTGCGACGCAGTTGAAGCGCAGGTTTTTATGTGTTAACGAAGAAACAGAAATACGTTATTGCTAACTGGCGACGACAAAGTCGGCGACTGCTTGCATATCTCAATACGTTTTTGCAAGAGAAAAAAATATTACGATTTCTTTGAGCGATCGAAACAAAATAATGTACATGTTGATTAACATTTTGGCATTCCTTTTTGTTTCATGTAGGCAGTGATAAATGCAGTACCTAAACAAAAAAGTACCAAAAGAAATTAATGGCTCACCAAAAAATGTAATGATTGAATGGCATAGATTAAGGTTAATAAATTTAATAAAACTTTTATAGATTTACGTAAACTATATACGTAGATGATAACGTTGGAAATAATGACATTTTTTCAGCTTACATACCTTACGGCACTACGTACTTTATTAATGCTATGCTAAAGAGGATTGTATATGCACGAGCAACTACATTGTGTGCTATCAACATTCTCAGTGCTCAACTCTCGAGGAAAAATACTTAAAAGCGCGATATAATAAGTAATCACGTTTGAAGCTGCATTAATAATTATAGAGCACGAGTACATACACGCATTAGAGGACTTATCACGCGATAATTCCTTTTTCGTCACGTTAAGCGTCTTTCGATACAATGTAACGTATGCTCTCTCATTTTTCGCTCTCTTCTCCTCCCTCTCTCTCTTTCTCTTTTTCCTTCCAAGTCATTTTTAGATCCCTCCTTTTTTTCCCCAGTCCATTTTTAGATTTAATATTCTCCAGCCGCAGCACCTACTTATAAACAGCTTGCATTTTTTCAATTTATATCATTCGCGCACTTTTAATAAAGCGCCGCGAAAACAACTATATATTTTATATTTTTGCGAGAGCTTCGAAAGATAAACAAGGTATAGCTGCTGCTGGCGATGTTGTTGTTTTTTTTATTTCTTTTTCCACTCTCGGCGATATAAAACTGAAAAAACATTGATTCTCCAACTTGAACAATAGCAAAGAGAGAGAGAAAAAATTATTGGCGTGTATGCGTGCTTGCGAGTGTCTTTTATCTGTGGCGCTTTGTGATCCGCTTTGCAATACCGCATTTCCGCGATTAATAATAATATGTAATGTCAATGTCGAGTATCGATCGTAATAAAATTGAGCAGAAAGCAATATGTAGCATTGATTTTTTTTTGTTCTACAACATCGGCACTGTAGTCGCTACGAAATGTGTTTTCTCAATGGAATGTTCTCAGGCGACATCGCGGCTATAATCAAAAGGCTCTTTAACACCGAAGAGTCCGTTACATTCAGCTCTTTCATCAATCCGAAAGGCCATATCCCCACCCGTACGCATACGCCTATAGGTGAGCATAAAAATGCGTGCGTGCGTGTGCGTGTGTTTTTTTTAAGCCCCTTCCTCCAGACTTGGCGTCGTTTGCATAACGTCCGATCTCCGCTAAATAAATCAGTCGGGCGAGAAATAAAAAAAAAAAAAACAAAAACGTCCAACTGCTTACGCAAAACATCATCGTCGTAGACGTCCCCGTCCCCGGGCCACGAATGATGTTTTTAAAAGTCGCGCGAGACGCTCGTTTAGCCAGCCACATCTCCCTCTCTTTCTCTCTGAGCCTCCTCTTGCTTTGCCCGAGAGCAGTGTCCATCAGCACAGCCCACGCACACGAATTCCCCCTAACCACATTCACGCATACAGGCCACTTACGCTGCTTGCCGAGAGAAAAGGATGACGATTACAAAATACGAAACTAGTTTTCGAAGGCCTCGCGCGAGATAAGAAGTAGAAATTGTAGCGGCTCCGCTTGGGGATGGGGGCTCGGCCGAGCGGCAGGTATGGTCCACAAGGTACGCGCGCACACACGCGAACCGATGGATTTTAGACTACCAAATCGATGAACTCGCCGCCTTCGACGTCGTCGTTCTTTCTCTATGGAAAAAGAGAAACCTTGTCGTGTCAGTTTTAGCTCTCGCCCGCGTCTCTCGCGTTGTAATAGCGCGTGAGAAAGTCGAAAACACCCATAAGCCGCCCAATCTTTCCGCGCGCCTCTTCTCCTCCATCTCTCATACAACGCCAATGATTAAACCCTCTCGACCTCGCGTTTTTTTTTCTTCCTTTCTATTCGAATCGATATTGCGATTAAAAAGAAACAAAGTCGCCTGCGGTCACCGATGTATAAAATAAGAGAAAAGCAAGCGAATAAAGGTCAAAGTGAGCTCGTAGTAAACAAAGCACCGAGCGGAAAAGTTTCAAGCGGATCAAGGTCTTCGGAGGCGCAGATCCGGCGCTGTATAGCAGTGAATCTGCAACTTATTCACGAGTGTGCGCGAGTACCTCGAGCGTTTAACGCACACGCACGAAGGAGGGACCGCAGTGCAGCAGTAACAGAGGCAAGTTACTGTGTACAGACTAGCCTAGGGGGGAGTAGTCGACACTCGGGCTAATCGACGAAGCCAGAACGAACGAGTCACGCGAGTTGGCTGGGTAATAAGGAGTCGCCGCTCGTTTCCGCTTCTCTAATCAAAAAGCTAGCCTCGAGGCCTGCTCGAGGAGGAGGAGGGTCTTTTTATCGACCGAGTAAGCTGGCGACCCGTCCCTCCCTCTCTCCAGCTAAAAGAACATTCGAACTGCTACACATGTATTAGTGTAGCAGAAGCCGATTATTGCAAGCTGGAGCAATGACCTCGATCGATCCAGAGCTCTTCGTCGACGCTTGACCTATATTACTGCTCTACTCCAAAAGAACCCCTCCCCACCCCCTCCCCTCTTTCCCCCTATCATCCATTTAACTTCTCTTTCGTCGTTAGCTCTTCTTCGCTTTTCGCCTGTGGATTGCTTATTTTACCAACGACCGGGCCTTTTTCTTTTATTTCCGTAAAGATATTTTGGAGAAGTATACTCGCTTCGACTGAAGCACGTACGGGTTCTCGAGTACTCAATTGGAATATTGTAATTCTCGGGTTTTTCTTATGACAATATGTCAAAATCAACTGCCATAACCAATAAGAAATTTTCTCGAATCTTTTACGAAAATGATTCCTTATTTGTAAAACCGGTTCTCTCAAAGTAGATACAATTTTTGAAGTTCTACTAACCGCTTCAAGAAATTTCATGGTTATAAACCAGCTTTTTCCTCGCGTGTTTTTTCTTCACCTTTGCACGAAGTCTTGTAAGAAAAATCTTGAACAACATTTTTAATATCAACTTTTTTCACGCGCCACCGCGGTATATTTTTTCCCAGCGCCACATCATTACTTTTTTAAATTCGAAAAAAAAAAATTCAATTTTTATCAAAATGAATGGCGCCTGTCGGTAATAAATTACGAAACTTAAAAAAACTGATCGTCACGAAAAACCTATTCTTACAAATTGAATATTTTAATTAAAAAATCACGTAATCGATTTGTTTCAACCTCGTTTCAATCGTGAAACACAATAGTCTCGTGAGGCGTTACAACATTATCAATCGCTGATACAACAGCTGAAAATGCTTCTCTCTTCTTACCCATGGTCGTTAAAAAAGTGCCGTAACGGAAAAAGGAGAAAAAAATTAACAAAGCCTCTATGATGCATGCCAAAGTACACAGTCGTTAATGAAAAGAGCCATCGCGTGGAGCCCTTCCAAGACGGCGGTCTGGCTTGATAAAAAGAAAAAGAGAAAGAATCAGCAGGAGAGCCCGCTATACGCTCACGAATTGAACATGGCGCGCGGGAAAAAAAAAAGAAGTTTTCGAGATAAAAGCCGTTCGTTTACGGCTTCGTTCTTTCCCATTCTCTGCCTTTCGGGGCCGGGGCGAAGAGGAGGGGGGGGGGTAAAGAAAGAGAGAACGAACGGCATTTTTCTCTTAACGAATGTAAAAATGTGCAGCCGTTGTGAATGCGAACGACGAGAGGGGTATGGCAAAAAGCCGTCGGGGCAGGAGAGTTTCGGGACACTCTGTGTGCGCGCGCGCTTCTCTCGCAGCCCCGCGCGCAGAGGGAGGAGAGCGCGAGAGGAGGGACACTGGCCGAAAAAAGCGACCAACCGAGCCTTCTTCAAGCGGAGCGTTAATATATACACACGTAGATAAATACGCACACACGCAGAGAGAGAGAGAGAGAGAGAGACACTCACGGATCGGTGGATAGTCGGTCGCATGACCTTGCCGCCTCGGCGTGAATGGCTCCTTTATCGTTGTGTCGTCGTTGTCGTAGTTGTCGACATTGAGGCTTGCTCGACGCACACAGGCAAAAGACCGAGGTCGGGGCTTCTTGTCGTAATATAGAGCCAGAGAAAGATGTAGGTAACGGGTGCCGGCGAGTAAAGCAGAATGCTTGTATTTTTTATATATACATATATCTACGCGAGGGAGGGAGAAAGAGCGGGCAAGAGTGTGTGCGCTCTAGACGCCTAAGGCGATCCCTGTGTGTTGGTGAATTGAAAAAAACAAACAGCCGAGGGACGCCGACACCGGCGGCGCGAACGCCTCTTCTTATCGATATAACGAGGACTGGGAATTATTATTTATTTTATCTAGCTGCTCTGCCACCGTCGACAGCGGCCACGAGAACGCGGTTATTTTCATCGTGATAACTGAATTTCCAGCTGGCCCCCCCCCCACACACCTCTCCGCCGATTCTCTTTCTTACTTCACTCTTTTCTCCGGCGTTCGCTCCCCTCCTACGTCTTTTCTCTCTGGAAAGCATATAGCTCTGTCGCCTAAAGTCGTCGACGCGAGTCTTACGTTCGATTTAATGTCTGTGAAGTTATGCGCCACTTGCACCGTGCGATAAAGAGAGCTCCACTTTTATCCGCTTATTATCAGGGTTTTTCTTTTTAATTTTACAAAACGCGAATATTCCTCCTCTCCCCCCCCCCCTCCTCCTTTCTATTTGCTTTAAATTCAACGCAATGTCAGGAGGTCGGTGCTATAAGGGCAGGGAAAAAATGGTGGGGGGAAGCGGAGCTCGTCGATTGACCTACAAAAGATGTTGGCCTGGTCAGTAACTGCGTCGCTGCGGATGCTTGGGCTGAATTTCTAGAAAAAAAATAATGCCCTAATACGTATAGCCTTGCGGGCGTATATTTGAAGTACGAGAAAGAGAGATATGTATCTTCATATATTTGGCGCATTACGAAGAGTAGTATATATAGCGAAGCCTAAGCCGCGAATCATCAGTTCCAAGGTTACGGCGCTTTTCGTTCGAATAGACGAGAGAGAGAGAGAGAGAAAGAGCAAGAGCGAGATGGAAAGAACGAGGCGGGAGAGAAAAAACTTGGCGGCGATGGCGTGGTAATCGATTGGTCTGACGGGTGTTCCACTCCTACGTTGTGCGTAGGAAACAACACGTACACGCTCTCAGAGCTCACCACACACACGCACACACACACACACACACACAGGCGCACAAGGGCAAACGGCAAAGCCCGCAGGACTAGGCGACTTTTCTGTTTTGACGCCCGCACGGCCAGAGCTTCGCGTAGCCCATGCTTTTCTTTCGGCTTCATCAACGAACGTCTATCATCATCTTCGCATCTCGTGAGAGTGTGAGCTGCAGCAGGTGGACACCGGCGTGTCCCGCGCATAAATCAACCGAACGGACGGCGGGGGAGGGAAAGAAAGAGAGGAAGCGATAGGGAGATGCTGTTAAAACAAGGGGGCTAGGTGAGGGGGAGAGGGGAGAGCAGGAGAGAGAGAGGGCGGCGCGATTTGCGACTCGGTTGTTTACGTCACGCGGCCAGTAGTAAATATGCTAGTGTGCCAGGCTAAACGCGCGCCCTTGGCGCCGCTCTCATTCGGAGAAATGCGGCCGGCCAAGATGAGAGCCAGCCGTGCACATATAATAATGTATGTATGACGAGAGATAATGAAATGTGTGCGTGTCTTTGCGCACCTCTCTCTCTCTCTCTCTCTTTCTCTTTATACAGTATGTATATGTAGATGGGCGAATAACCGTGGCGCGCTGTTGTGTGTGGACGCGACTGAAGAGAGAAAGAGAAGGAGAGAAGGCTTTGATAATGTAGGAGAAACGGAGGAGCGGTGGTGTGTTGTTGCGCGTTGTGTGTCGTGAAGTTGCCAAGTTTACTTACTCGCTCGCTACTGCTCGGGCTGGGGAGAGATTTTCGAGGCGCTTCCCAAGAGAGTCCTCGGTCTGGTTGGCGTTGGCAAAGGGTTACTTTTCGGCGGAGAAGCCCGGACAATGGCGGCCGCGCTTCTTCGTCATGCGGAGAGCCAGGCCACTGCTGCTGCTGCTGCTGCTACTTCTGCTGCCGGTGCTGCTGCGGCGGCGGCGGATGACGCCGGCGCGCATATTTTCGGGCCGATGCCCGCGCGCAAGTCCAGCTACAAGGGACTCTCCTACAACACTCTGCGGCTGCGGGGAGGTCCTCGTGTGCTGTGCTCTCCTCGCTCTTCGAACTCGGCTGCTCCTCGCAGATGTCCGCGCCGCACCGCGGCCACTCCGCCCGATTGTTTGTTTACTCTCGCTCCGCGTTCTAAAAAGCAGCCTCTCGCTTGTTTGTTTGTCGGCGTTAAAGGGAAACTTGGCTGAAGTTGACTCCTGTGCGCTAATCTATGCTTCTCGATTCTGATGTCGATTGCACAGTGCGACAATGTTCTTTGCCGCTCCGTTTTTTTTTCTCTCTGACCAGAAGGAAAGAGAGTTTACGGAGAAGATCGTAGCACGGCCGCGCGACCACTTCTTCACACTAGCTTGCGCGCGTTCGATGTGTTTTGCTGTTAAAAAAACTTCAAAATAGCCGAGAGAGCCGTCGCTCAGGCTGGGCGTGCGGAGTTTTATTAGTGGCTGCGTGAAGTCTGCCGCGCGAGAAGTAGCGGGCCGAAGCCAGCGACGTCGATTCCCAACTTCATACCGTGGCCCGCCGCGCCGGCAACATCAGAGACGCCCCCCTTCGCTTTTGCTCGCGAGAGAGAAAGAAAGAGCCGGGTTTAGTGCAGCAGCAGGCTCAGGGCGTACACGTTAAATGTATACTTGTATATACGACACATTCTATCTCTCTTTCTCTTGCGCACTACATGATTCTTCTCTTTAAGCGCGCGGCTATTGCGTTTGCGCGTGAAAAGAGAAAAAGCAGCTGCGGAGAATGTGGTCTCGGAGAACAGCACCTTCTTCAGCCGCCGTTTGAACGATATATACAACACTCCCGAAAGTAAAAAGGTTCAACGAAAATGCGTCTGCGAGGGAGCCAAGCTACCGAGCTGTACTGATCTGCGCCCGCAGCAGCGGTAGTAGCCGCAGCTGCTGTTCCCCGCGGTTATTACCGGCCAGCAGCACCCACTCTCTTTCTCTCTCTGCAGCAGCACACCGACAATCCACACACAAGCAAACGCGATAGCGCTCTCCCCCCGGTAATAAAACGCCTTGATCGCACACATGTGTGTGTGCGTGTGTGCGATGTACTGCTGGCTGCTCTTACGATCTTTTCCCCTCTCCGATCCCAGCCCAAAGTCCCGTATGAAAAAGCTTTTATATCTCGCCGACGCTGGGTAAAGTGCCTTCGCCCCTTGTGTTTTTTAAAAGGCTTCTCCGATCCGTCGCGTGGGTGCGCGCGCGTCGATTTTCTCTCCGTTTGATCAACCGAGAGGAGTTCTCAAATTTTCTACAGTACTCAATTCCGTACGTTCTTGGCTGAACGTATAACGCCCGACGAATGGAAATCGACCGCAATGAATATAATTTTGGATTCGATCCTTACGTGCCCGCAATTAAAGCCGAATTCTTTAATGACAACTTGCACGTTATCGCATCAAATTGGCGAAAAATTCAATGCACAATTCGTGTCGTGCAAAGATAACGATAACCTTAGCTAAGGTAAACAACGACTTTTTCCATTTGGCAATTATAAAAGCGACTGTTCGAAGGGGGCTTGGTGCTCCGACGAAGCAGACGACTTTTTTTGCCGAGCGGCAAGCGCGCCCACACCCACCGGTCCACGAGTCCTCACCTGGCGAATGCGCACACCGAGGCTCTTGGCCGCGTTTTCAAAGAGTCGCTGCCAGCAGTGCTGCCGAAAAAGCTCAGCTGATCGCTGACAAAAGTCGGAGAGGGGCTCGTGGAATAGCTGGGCTCCAACAACGAGTCTGCGAAAACAACAGTCTGCCCAAGGAATAACAGTGGAAGAGAGAGAGAACGGAAGGTTGCGGAAAGTAGCCGAGCATCGGGTTGGAAAGCGGGGAAAAATGAACGCGCTAAGACAGACCAGCATCAGACTCGGCCTCGGCCGACAGCCCCGGGAGATCAGCGCCCTTCTCCTTCCCCGGCTTGCCATGTGCGACCCCAAGTGTCGGGCTGCTTCTAAGGTAAACTCGACGCGCGTCCACCCTCGTGCGATTATCAACCTCTCGCAGCGAGCTTACCTTCAACTTACTACCCGAGCTAACGTTACTCTGCGCTCGCCACTTTTTTTTCCTTTCTTTCACTCCCTCTCCTCTCCTCTCTCTTTTTTTTCGTCATTTGTTTACCTGTCTCGTGGTTATTATGTATCTTTAGACTCCCTGGGATTATTTCGTTCGATTTCAGAGCTGAACGAGCGAATCTTGTTTTTTTTCATCCTTTTACATAACACCTGCTCATAAACGTATAGTAGCGCTCGTTTCAGATCAATCGTCCGAACTAACTGTAAACTCTTTTGCCTCTCGTTATTTTTTGCTCGACGTCTCGCACTTTTAGCGAGACAAAATGCTTCCGCGTTGAGAGAGAGAGAGAAAAGTAGACGTTGATTTCTATAAGCCAAAGTATCATTTTGCTCTTGCTTTTATTCCAAATTGAATTTTAGGTTATGAAGATAAGAGTTTTACCGCCAGAGGAGCGGCCTTTATTATTGGAGGTGAAAAAAATGAGTTCAATTTAAAGTTCAGGGTCGTGCCTCAGAGAAAGGTTTGCAAAGTAGAACGACTAGTCGAGATTTCACGTTTTATTTCTTTTATCCCCTTGTCCCGATATTTTATTCTTTTAATTCACGTTTTACCTGTTAGGTATCTTTCACCTTTATCTTTTCTTCTCGTCATTTGGTGGTTTGAAGAAAAAATAATTACTTTAAAATTTATACTTACCTAAGAGTTATATCTCCGCAAAAAACTAAAGAAATATCCCCAAATTTAACACAAAAAAAAGTCGTAAAAACAAAGTTTAAAAAATTAAAAACCAGTCATGAATATCGCGATGTAATTACCGATTTTACCTTCAATAAATCATTATACTTAACGATCGCGTTAAGGTTCGATTAAACGCGGGCAATTTCCAATGAACAATAAGCCGAGAGAAAGGGAAAAAAATTGCCACTCAGAATGATTTGTTCAACACTGGCAATCACCAAATCCAGTCGCAGTAAGAAGTCAACCAACACAGTTGCACATGAATACACACGTACACGGTAAGAAGCTCGTAACGAGAAGCTTCCGCTTATCTCGACGTTGCTCGGCTCGCGAGAGTCTCCGCTCGGCCGTCTCTGACTTTTAGTGCTTCGGTGTAGCTCGTCTCAACGAGACGGGAATTCTCCTCGGACCCCTTCACTTTTCCTACGCGCGAAAGAAAATTGCCAGTGGCCATGCTCGAAGTTGGCGGTCTAATGCTCTATTCCTCCGAATCGCCGGTTAATCGCGGTTTTATTAAAGGCAAACTCTGTTTTGTTGACAGCACACGGGCGAATACAGGGTCGAGAAGGACACGTTCGGCGAGCTGAAAGTCCCGGCGGAGAAGTATTATGGAGCGCAGACAATGCGATCGGTTATAAACTTCCCGATCGGCGACAAGTCCGAGCGCATGCCGGTAAGTCGCAGCACGAGGGAAATCGGCCTTGCGCCTCTCTTTCTCTAATTGAATTCCAGAAAATATTTATATTGGTCTGATTTAGAAAGGAGTGATCGTGGCTATGGGCATCTTGAAGAAAGCCGCCGCCGAGGTGAATAAGGAGTTCGGGCTCGACGCTAAGGTCGCCGACGCCATAAGCAAGGCCGCCGATGACGTAATCAGCGGAAAACTCTACGACGAGCACTTTCCCTTGGTCATTTGGCAGACCGGCTCGGGCACTCAGACCAACATGAACACAAACGAGGTGCGTATATACAACAGGCAAGCGTTTCGATCAGCATCGCAGACTCTCTCAACTTTGTTTACTGCCCAGGTAATCTCGAACCGAGCGATCGAGCTTTTGGGCGGCAAGCTAGGCTCGAAGGATCCCGTCCATCCGAACGACCACGTTAACAAATCCCAGAGCTCAAACGACACCTTCCCAACTGCCATGCACATTGCCGTCGCTTTGGAGATCAACAAGATCCTCATTCCCGGGCTGACTCAGCTGCACGCCGCGCTCAATGAGAAGGCACAGGCCTGGAAGGACATTATTAAAATCGGCCGGACGCACACGCAAGACGCCGTGCCCCTCACGCTCGGCCAGGAATTTTCAGGTCAGCCATAAATCTCCTCCTTTCATTTATATCTCCTAATTTCTCTCGAAAGCATTATGCCGATGTGCGCGTCGTTTTAGGCTACGCCAAACAAGTGGAGTACGGTATCGCCAGGGTCAAGGACACACTGCCGCGGCTGTACGAGCTGGCTCTTGGAGGCACGGCCGTCGGCACGGGATTGAACACGAGGAAAGGCTTCGCCGAGAAGACGGCTGCCAAAATTGCTTCCCTCACAGGCCTACCATTCGTCTCGGCTCCCAACAAGTTTGAAGCTCTTGCCGCGCACGATGCCCTCGTCGAGGTTCATGGAGCGCTCAACACTATTGCCGTGTCGCTCATGAAAGTCAGTAGTTTAACGTTGGTTTATCCTTTTAAAATCAAGGAGATTTGAAATTTTATTAAAGACATTTTTTTTTAGATTGCCAACGACATCAGGTTCCTGGGCAGTGGACCGCGATGCGGATTGGGCGAGCTCTCCCTCCCCGAGAACGAGCCAGGCAGCTCGATCATGCCCGGCAAAGTGAATCCCACGCAGTGCGAGTCCTTGACAATGGTCTGTGCCCAAGTGATGGGCAATCACGTGGCTACGACCGTCGGTGGAAGTAACGGGCACTTTGAGCTCAACGTATTTAAGCCTGTGATAGTCTCTAATGTGCTGAGATCAGCGAGACTACTTGGAGATGCCTCTGCTACGTTCACGAAGAACTGCGTTGTCGGTATTCAGCCGAACATCGACAACATTGAGAAGATTATGCACGAGAGTTTAATGTTAGTCACTGCCCTTAATCCCCATATTGGATACGATAAGGTACGATAGGATTCATTACGAAATTTTCGACGATAAAAAGTTTCGTTTTCAGTCTAAATAATAACAAATGGATTTTTTCGTTTTTAGGCTGCAGCTATTGCAAAACAGGCTCACAAAGAAAAGTTAACATTGAAAGAGTCTGCGCTGAAAAATGGTCTTACTTCCGAGCAGTTTGACCAATGGGTGAAGCCCGAGGAAATGCTTGGACCTAAGTAAATTGTTATTAAGAGAGAACAGGAGAATTAAAAGATTGTTTTCGATCACTTATTATAAGTAAATAAAGAAGAATTTCTAATGGTTGAAAAGAAAATTATTGAAAAATTATTTATAATTTCAACATTTTCACAATAAACATGTAAAATAGATAAAGAATATTACTCTTTTATTATGGCAAAAAGATGAAATTGAGTCATCTGAAAATAATACTATCATTCTTTAAGATGTCTTAACATTAGTTTCTGATAGGCCCTATCTAAAATGTATAGAGGGGGTAGAGGTCATTAAGTAATCTTTCTTTTTTTGGCCACTAACTGTTGTTTATTAGCAACGTCGACCTCAGAATGAAAATGTTGGGCCGTAAAGTAGGACAAATTTGCCGTCAGCTCGGAAAAAGAAATTATGGAAAAGTGGGTGTTATTGGTGTACCGTTCGAAAAAGGCCAAGTATGTATTACGTTATTATATTTTTTTAATTATTCAATAATTCAATGATTGATTTAGAAAAAGGGTGGTGTTGGCTTGGCTCCAGATGTAATAAGAAAAGCAGGTCTTATTACAGAATTGAGTAGTTTAGGTATTTAATAAAATTTATTAAGTTTATCTATAAATTGTTAAATTATTTTAAAAAAAATTTAATTTTAATGTATTAATAGGATTAGATGTGCATGATTATGGTAATGTACAGTATGAAACTTCAAACATTAGTGTAGATAACATGTCACATTTAGATCATGTTGCTGGATGCACACAAAAATTATCAGAAATGGTTCAACATGTTTTTTTGGATGGCAGAAATGTTTTAACTATTGGAGGTGATCACAGTATAGGCATTGGTTCTATTGACGGACATGTGAAAGTAAAAAAAGTTACATTGATTTATTTTTATTATCTATTCCAGAAAACTGTAAAAAATTAATTTTTAGGCAAATAAAAATATTGCAATTTTATGGATAGATGCACATGCTGATTTAAATACAAATAAGACCAGTGAAAGTGGCAATGTTCATGGTATGCCTGTTGCTTTATTAACTTCAGAACTAGCTGATTATTGGCCTTATTTACCAGGCATGGACTGGCAACAACCAATGTAAGGTTTAAACTATTTTTTTAAAAAACTACATTATTATTAACATTTTTGCTATCACTTAGGTTATCAATAAGAAATGTAGCTTATATAGGTTTAAGATCTGTTGATCGCTATGAAAGATTAGTTATAGAAAAATTTGGAATAACTGCTTTTGGCATGGAAGATGTAGAAAGATATGGTAAGTTTCCAAAACTTAAGAATTCTTTAAGAAACTAAAATATTTTATAAAATTATACAGGGATTCATGATGTTATACATATGGCTCTAAGAAAAATTGATCCTAATAACAATAAGTCATTGCATGTTAGTTTTGACATTGACTCTTTAGATCCTTTGGAAGCTCCTAGCACAGGAACTCCAGGTAAATAGCAAATGTCAGAGTAAAAAATTAAGTTGAATACAGTGTATAAGAAAATTTTTTTACAGTACGTGGAGGATTGTCTCTTAGAGAAGGTATTCATGCAATGGAAGAACTGTATAGAACTGGCAGATTAAATGCAGTAGATTTAGTAGAGGTAAATCCAAAAATAGGTGATCAAAAGAGTGTAGATTTAACAGTATCTGCTGCTATACATGTAATTCAAGCTGGCTTTGGATACACAAGAAGAGGTTTGAAAGTTCCAGAAGGTGTAACAGATATGCCTTTGCAAACTTTTAGATGACAAGTATTTTTTTTAAAATATTACTCATGTTTTATTATTAGTTTATAATCTTTAAAATCGTCCACTACAAGTTCTACATTTGACAATAATTGTTCTGTTTCATTTATATTTTCCTTCAAAAACTCGAAGTATAAACTTCCTTTTCCCTTTGATCCAGAGACTGGCACTCTTAACCACATTTTTTCATCATCAGCACCATAATTTTCTTCTTTTGTAACATTAACATTATAACCTTTTATTGGTTCGCCTAAATATTTAATTGCTTCAGGATGTTCATTTATTAGCTTCAGGGCTTGTTTATAAGGTTCTGACTTGCGTATCTTATTATTTAAAACATACGGTACTGAATTCATAGCTGTAAATGTGGCTATTCCTCCAATAATTCCAATTCTTATTGCAATTTTTTTTAAATCTATGGATTTATTCATACTGTAAAAAATAATACAAATTATATAATTTTAAAAACATACTCTGTAATATGATTAATCAAGTTAAATTCTCACCTTGATTAAAAATTAAACTTAACAATTATTTACGACGACGTTGGTTAACTGTACGATAATGTTAAAAATTGTAAATATAACTGTAACATAAATATTAATGAATTACAATAAATCTACGATTAACCTTACTGTTATTGCCGTGTAGCAGACGTCTAAAATACTGAGACATGTGCTTGTCGCAAGTGACGTATACACAAATTTAAGGAACCCGATATTTACAATTTTTTTGTAAAAAGGTTTCGATTATGATAGTATTAAAATTTGGAATCAAATAATTGAAACACTATTAGTACTTCTTGTTTCAAGGATATTTCTCATTATTTTTTACTATAGGTACTAGAAATAACAATCGAAAATTTTCGCTGAAAATGCGGGGCTCCAAAAATTTTTGCTACAGCAGTAGTATAAGTACGAACAGCCGGTGCTTTTGTAAGCACGAGGAAAACAAGTTCGTAACGATAACCGACGTATAAATTTTCTTTCGTTTAATTGTTTACTGTAATTCATAAGTGGTTTGTTGCAATTTGCGACAATGCAGTTGGCATTTTTTAATAACAATGTGTATTTGTTGCCATTTCAATAAACTGATAAAAGTAAAATAACCTGCAAAC
Source organism: Anagyrus pseudococci (assembly GCA_030522585.1). Classification (NCBI taxonomy): domain Eukaryota; kingdom Metazoa; phylum Arthropoda; class Insecta; order Hymenoptera; family Encyrtidae; genus Anagyrus; species Anagyrus pseudococci. The sequence continues at coordinate 14,798 of JAPYYQ010000935.1, forward strand.
AACGCAAATAGTGTACCAAAAAGTATTTTTTTAATATAAAGCAATATGCTTTCTACAAAATTAACATCGTTTTCAAAGGTGACAAAATATGTAATCACAAGTAATACATTTCACGTCAATTCTAATTTCAACTCCAGAAATCTGAGTTACACACACTTAATATGTAGACAATTATTAAAATGTAAACATCCAGTAACCTATAATTCTTGTGTTGAGTGCAATTATAATAAATCCATTGTTACATCGCCATGTCTCTTGAAATATTCAACAAAACCTATAGAAGTACCACCACTTCCTCCACCTGCTTCACCACCAGAATCAGATATATTTGGTACTCTTGGAGGCTTAAATTATGAGAAAGTTGAATTAGATAAAGATGAGTTAAAAGAAGAAGAAAGATTAAAAACATTAGGATCAAGAGTACCGCGTAAATTTAAACCATCTGCTGGACAATATGCAAGTATAATCAAAACTCATCTGACAAAAGGTGATCTTGTGGCTGCTGAAAAAGTCTTGTACGAGTGCAGAAAGAATAGAGATATACCTACTCCGTACATGTACACTCTTATGATTAGAGGATTTGCTATGCAAGGAGATGTTAAAAACAGTTACAAATATTTTTCAGAAATGAAAACTAGGCATTATAAAATAAAAGCTAATACTTACACTAGTTTATTTAATGCCTGTGCAAATTCGGGTGATTCAGATAAATCTCTAAAATATTTAGAAAAAGTAAGGGAACACATGGTGAAAAATGAAGTAATGTTAAACCATGCACACTATAATGTCTTAGTTAAAGCTTATGGACGCCATAATAGATATGATGTAGCAATGAAAATTTTTCAAGAAATGTTAGACAAAAAGTTAAAAATTGGAGCAAGTACTCTTAATAGTTTATTGTACGCTGCAAATTCTAATGTGGAATCTGGATTAAAAGATATTTTACATGTCTGGCAATTGATGCGCAAGTTAAGAGTATGCACAGACTTTATACATGTTATTATATAAATAATAATTATATAAATTTATAACTATTTAAAATTTATTTTCATTTATGAATAGGTACCACCTGATCTATTCAGTTACAATCTTTTATTAAGAGGAATTAGAGATACACATTTTGGCAACTGTACAATTCAAGAATTGTTTCTTTCAGACAGTGTTTGTCCAGCAATAAAAACAGATGATAATAGACCAGATTTGTTAGTATATCCACCAGTAATTAGTGATTTACCTCTAGAAAATATTCACAGAGAAGGATCAGAAACACTTTTACTAAATGCTCCAAAATCTGAATCTGAAAATAATTCTGATTTTTCAAAATCTGAGGACAATAATAATACTAAAGCTACAAAAGAACATACAAAAACATTAACAGTTTCAATTCAGAATCTAAATTTAGATGCTATCCTAAAACAGAATAAATTAATTCTTTTTGGAGGTGTAGATGGATTGATTGAAAAAATTGAAATGGATAAAGTTCAACCAAATGTTAAAACCGTAACATACTTGGTGGAGTTAGTACCTGATTCAATAATAGCAGAAGAAAAAATTGTAAAGTATGCTAAATCCAAAAAAATACCATTAGACATTGACTTTTTCAATATGTTAATTAAAAAACGTTGCGTAAGAGGGGCTCATAAGGATGCTAAGGTAAATTTTTTTTAATAGAAATAATAATAAATAGAAATTATAAATCGTTTAGTGACTTTTCTGCTTTTTTTTAATCTAATTTTGAAATTTTCGAAATTTAGGAAGTTCTTAATTATATTCACAAGGCTGATTTAAGACCTAATATTGTAACTTATGGAGTCTTAGCTCTAGCTTGTAAAACATCTAGTGAAATAAACGAGCTTTTAGATAGTATGAAAAATACAGGTCATACAATAAATAAGTACGTAGCAGACGCGCTATTAACAAACGCTTGTTATAAGAAAAATTTTGGATCAATTTTAAAAATCATGGAATTAATAAGAACTGAAATGGTGCGATTGGATGACTCCACATTTGAAAAGTTAGACAAGTTTCAACAAAAAATGGGAGAATTAGTTAAAAGAAAGGTAATAATAAAAATATTTTATTTTATTATGTTGAATAAAATTTTGATTTCTGTTTTTTGTTCTGTAGGATCCTATAATAAAAACAGAAAAATTCAAAATTGGATTTGCAAAATTCAATTTGAGGTATAAAACTTGGCAAGAAGATATGGGACGATTGGCTATGACCGAACGCGAGTACAGACAAAAATAAGTTGTGTATATCTTCACAAGAAGTTATAAATAAGTATATTTACTTATTATGTACATTGACAGTGTAAATTGTATACAAATAATGTTTTTCTACAAATATTTTTCCTTGTGATAATAAAAAAAAAGTTATAAAATTAATTTGTTAATATTGATTAAAATTGTCTTTATACAAGTGCACCAACTAACTTAACGCATATACGAAGGTCGGGTTTCTGGCACCCAAGGCCGACCTCGAGAATTGCTGATCACGCTTCTCGACTGACTTGATCCTCGTATACTCAGTTTATTATAACCAGTAGGACCAGTCGGTTGAGCTCCACACGTTTCTAGAGCAACAAAGTCATCAACGTGTAGAGACGGTGGTCTCGAGGTATTGGGGGGCCGAGAGCGAAATGGATCAGCACCTCTTCCAACGCCTCCACTTACTGGGTTTCCTCTCATAGAATTAGAATATTGACTTCTTCCACGCATAGGTGCAACTGCAAAAATTTTTTTGTATTAAATTTCGTACACTTGAATGATTATCATTATTTTCTAAAAATTGATAATTTACCAAAAGGCTGTTTCGTCTTGGTTGTAGGTGCATTTATTGGTTTTTGTGTTTCTCTCGAATCTTGAACTTCGTCACTTTTTATATGATTTGTGTAATGAAGAGGTACTTTAGAGCATACTCTTTGGGCTTCAGCTAACAAATTAAAATCTGCTGGTAAAAGTTCTGTAGCCAGGGCTAATAAATCTACAGTATTATCATTTTGAATTTCCAACAAAGATTTTTTTATTTTTTCACTTTGTCTATTGATAGTACTTGTTGTTGATCTTTGAGTAAATTGATTTAATAATGCTTCAGGAGGTAATAGTAATGGTTCCAACATTTCAGGCACTGATTCCTTTTCTTCCTTATCTTCAATAATTGGTAGAGTTTCTACTAATTCAGCAGCTTGATGTATTTTAATTAAAGGATGATTTTCTTTCTCCCAAGATAGTAAACCTGACAGTTGAGTCATTCTAAGGGATAAAGTTCGTTCAGGAGTTTTACAAGAAATCAAACTATCAAGAAAATTAACTACAAGTTCCGCCAAAGTTTCGCTCTTCTCCTGATCCTCTTTTTCTGTAAAAAATAAATAAATATTTTTAAAAAATTCGATCGTTAATTTTTACAATCAACTCAACGTGAATAATAGAATACCTGCTGCAACATGATCAAGGAGACTTTTCAAAGCATCTGGATTATTTTCTAAGCAACTTTTCACGTGATAAAGACCATAGTTGTGGCTCGTGAGAGATATAAGTACATTTAGGGTAGTTTCTATAATGTCCGCGGCATATTTCGATGCTCCTGCAAGTATTTCGATCAACGCCGGAATGATGACGAGCAAGGGCTCCTTGCTGGGAATCGAGTGAGCCAACTGCTTCTCAAACGATTCGGCGCTTTCTTGTACCAAACTCAGCTTACAATCGCAGAGAGTTTCGAAAATGTCAACGAGTTCCCTCTGCACCCGAGCGTCATTAGTGTTCCTTAAAGCCGTACACATCATTTCGATCACGGGTGGATATTTTTGATCTGATTTTACTTGTGCTCTGGAAGCCGGGCTTGTTAAAGTAAGTATAGTCGCCTTCATCGGAGCGTGTCTCGTCAAATCAGCAAGTAAGGCTAGTATAGGCAAATTGTTTTCCAACGGATTCGCAGTCAGTATTCCGTCTAAAAGACATCGTCCGACCAGCAGTGCCGTTGGAGCTGCTAAATCACTCAACTGCTTGCAGACGGTAGAAACCAAAGAAAGCACCTCCGTGTTCCAACTCGCACACAATAATCTAATGCAACGACGAATGTAGCATTTGTTAAAATTGAAGTTTATAAGATTTGATAGATTGTAAATGCGTTATACGTACCTTAAAGTGTCTGTAAGACTGTTGGCGTGAGCTTGGAGATGTGCAGACCACAGTTTACGAAATCCTAATACTCGCACTTTGTCTTGAGAACTGGTTTCCTTCGGCGTTAGAATTGGCGGCAGCAGCCGACTCAAGAGTTTCAAGCCTGGGATGAAGTTGCAGGGATGCGAGGAGACCATCTTAAGAACTTCCCCGAGCATTTGAGTCCATAGAGATTTGGCTACGTTTCCGGAGCCGTCAGAGTCAACCGCTCGGGTAAAGACTAGCAGAGTCTCTACAATCTCGTTGGACAAGGCTTGGGTTGCCCTCGTTGCTGGCATAGCCTCGACGAGGCAGTAGACGCCGAGCAGTGGCACGACCGCCGTAAGGTCCTTGAATTCCGTCGCCATGCATTTCACCAGCCTCTCGAGTATAGCTCTTGTAAGCCTGGCGCAAGGCGCGAGCAGTGCTATCAGGGCGAGTCTTCGCCGACCAGATAGCGCGGATCGGTGGAGCAGCGGCTGCTCGTAGAACTGACTGATGTTCGTCATTACTGCCACCAACACTGTTAGGCCATCAGCGGCGAACAGCTGCGTCAAGGCATTCTGATGCTTTAGTTCGATGTAAGGCTCCACGGGGTCGATGTCGTCGTTATGAGGAAACACCAAGTAGTGTAGAATGCGGCAGGCCATGGTCAGTTCTCCTAAAACATTAAGGAAACATTTTCATGAATTTGCTCGGAAAATGAGCAGGTAAGTAAGAGGCTGCTTACCCGGTAGAGCTGAGGCTTTATCTGCATTTTTTCGTATGATGCTAACGAGCGACGAAACGTCGCCGTAATTCCAATGGGTGTTTGGAGCAGCCACGGTCAGGTGAGGAACAACGTCGCGCAAGACCGGTTGACTCGAGTACTTTTCCAACAAATCTCCCGCTCTGCTTTGAAGTATTTCTACATCGCCGGAGTAACGGATAACAGTGGTAATTATTTCAGCAGCGAATTCTGAGAGATCGTTGTTGGCAAGGCAATTAATTAGAACGTCTATAAAATTTTCCATTGGAAGAACGGTGATTATTGCTTGTACGCCTTCTGGATACACGAGAAAAGAGTGCAATTTTTTAATCGGAGTCCAATCGTTTGGCTCGTTAACTATTGCAATCAAACATTGCACCACTTGTAGTTTCCAGGCGATTGTCGATCCTATATCGGACTCTTCATATTGCAAAGCTTTTAATAAAGTTTTTGTGACTTGTGCTTCTTTCAAGAAATATAACAAACCTTCCTTAGTATCAGCGAGTATGGTTAAAAATTGCCGACAAGCTTTTATCAAAGTACTTTCCGAGTCTGGTGAACATAAAGCTAGAAGCAATCGGTTAGCGAGCTTCCAGTGATCGAAATACGCGACCAAGTGTTTGTGAGGATTTCGATTTTGTTCCCGTTCAAACTCCATTTGTGCACTGGCTGGCAGCTGACGTTTTGGTTGAGCCATCAAAGTTGTCGCGTAAACGTAGGCGTTTGTTAACTCTACAATTTCCATCTCGGTAAATTCTTTTGATTCCGATAATAATTCGTACACGTGAATTTTCCGCAGTAAGGAACTGAGGGCGTACTTTAGTCTTGCCAGTTTTGCCGAATCCAGCATCAGCAAAGTTAGCGCATATAGTTCGTTTTCAGCTTTCAAAAATTCCTCGACGATTTTTGGGCTTATCAATGCTGCGTCAACAGCTCGGATAGCAGCCAATTTCACGGGGAGGGCAACGTTTTCTCGCATACACAGAGATAATAGCTTTTTCGGCGCGTCAACTTGCAGCAGAATTTCTGGTCCTGAAGAAAGCCTACAAAGAGCTTCGGATAATCTAACACCAACCTTGACATGTCGAACTTTGTAAGCTGGCTGCGGTTGTGAACAGGCAAATTCGACGTTTAATCCAGCTTCCACTATGTCGGATAGATTTTTCAAATCTTTCGAACTTAGTTCAAAATTTCCGAGTGTTGTACACAAGTTTTCGCAGTTATGAACAAATGTCTCCTTTTCCTGGCCAGAGGCATTTGTAAAGTTTATTACTGATTTGGATAAAAGATTAATAATATCCTTTAATTTTTCAATAACACTATCACTTAATTTATCTTCAAAAAATTCTTCATGCTTGTCCATGTCTAATAAATCAGGTGGATTTATTGCATATAACTCATCAATTTGAATAGATTCACATTCAAAGTAAACAGAAGGTGGAGGTTCATCATCTGCCATAACATCTTCATCCGAGAGAATTGGTTCAAATGGTTCTACTGCTCCAGATTCATTAATTTGTTCTTTTTCTCCTTCCTCTTCTTCTGCAGATATTGATTCTGGACTTAAAGATACAAGAGATTCTGTTGGAGGTGTGGAAGGTCTTTTTCCTGTCTTGTGAGTAGCAGCTGGTGAACCTTCTTTCCATTGTTGAGGCTCTGCCTTTACTGGTTCAACTGATGAAGCTTTAGTAGGTTCAACCACTTGTGCTGCGTGTACTGGTGGAGATGGAGTAGCTGTTGTATTTTCCTGCTTAAATGTGAAAAATTAATAAATAATAATAACAATACAAAAATTATTATTAAATCTGTTATAATTACCAATGTATTTGCAGCATGAGCTGGATTTTCATAATACCATTCCTTTTCTTGTTCAGGTATTGGAGCTGCACTAACTGGTACTTCTTCTTCGGGAGGGTTAAGACAAGGAGCTGGAGCAGGAGCCGATCCTGAAATTTCTTGAGGATTGCTTAAAGATTTTGTAAGAGTACCATACACTGCTAAGGTTATTGTTGTGTACCAGCCCCTTAATACTAAACCGTCCGTGGGCAAATGCTTTCTGTCACATTCCAACTGAATATTAACATTTTGCTTGTACTCTAGACCACCAAGTGATTCAAATGTTGAAGCACCTGGCTTACTCAAATCGTTGACAAAAAATTCAATTTCAAATTGGGATGGATTAGTTGCACTAAAAATATATAATTATTTCTTAATTTGTTGAAAATTAATAATGAAACGTGAACAACAAATGATTACATACCCAAGACGTACACCTCCAGGGAAATCAGCTTGCACTCTTGCACCCAATGGAATAATCCTAACTTCACTTATATACACTGGTTTGGGAAATTGCACTAAATCTAAATTAAGTTCCTAAAAAATGACATTTTACATTTTATTCAAATGATAATGAAATAAAAAAAGGAAAAGACTTGACAGAAAAGCAACCCTTACTTCGGAAATGTCGTGTGAGAACGTGTCAAAAAATAATAACTCCGTGTTATCCATTGTTCCAAGTAATAGAGCATCTCTAAACTGATCCTAACACATCTCGAATTTATTCGGCTGCAGCATTTTTAACATAAAAAAACGACAACTGCGGGTTCCACGGGCTGTACGCTCTCTCGAGCATATCAACAACAATGGCGAATACTTGGAATGTCGTAGTGGTAGTGCCGCTTTTTGGGTAAAGTAGGTTAGGAACACTCGAGCTTTCTCTCTCTCTCTCTCTTTCGGAGAAGGTGAGGTTAGTTGCATCATCACACCCAGAGAGAGTAGCAGACGCGTCGTCTGCCTGCGGTAACTTTCGGCTTTATTTAGCGGCCGTTTAAGTTTTCGCCAGCGAAACGTAACGAGTTTTACGTTAAAAAAATGGAGTTCACCGCCGACGGGACCGCGTGCCGGGCCTGCACCGATTTTAAAAGCTGGTCAAAATTGCAGAAAAAGACCTTTGACTCGGAATCGGTAAGTTCGTTAAGTTGACGCAATCCTAATGAAATATCGTCTCCACGTTATCTTTGATAATTTTTAGGGCAGCGATAAAAAAAGTGGAAGTAAAAAAACTGAAACGAAGCGCCGAGAGGATTGCCCATTAGATAGAGGTGAATTGGGCACAAAGACTTGGGCATTTTTGCATACAATGGCTGCGTATTATCCTGACAAGCCTACTCTGGAGCAGAAAAAGGATATGAATACGTTTTTTCATTTAATTTCGAAATTTTATCCTTGCCACATTTGTGCGGAGGACTTGCAAGAGCAGTTGAAAAATAATCCTCCAAAAACTAATTCTCAACAGCACTTGACTCAATGGTTGTGTCAAATACACAATGAAGTTAATGTAAAATTAGGTAAACCAGAATTTGATTGTAAATTTGTTAATGAAAGATGGCGAGATGGCTGGGCAGATGGTTCTTGCGATTGATTCAAAGTTTCATGCGTTTTTTAAAATTATTTATAAACATACAAGAAGATTAATACTGTGGGTTAATCAAATACAAACAAACAAAGCCTTTAGAAAATTTGTAAATAATTCATCAATAATACTTATAAATTATTTCCACCTTATATGAAACTTGTAAATAATCACATTTGTTGTTAAGTATAAATAAATTTATACAATATTGTTTTTACAAATATATCTTTTGTTAGTGAGAATCATTAGTGATCATTGCTGGTGGTCGTGTAAGAGTAAAAATTGCTATTCCTGTTTGTGCATGAGGTTCATAACTGTGACCTTGACTATAACCCATGGGAACTACTTGACAGGTTCTTATATGAAAGGGAAAATTAATATTTGCTGTTGATGGTCTAGTCACATAAAGGAATGTTACATGACCAATGAATATTATCCAGAGCGAGCATCCTTTAACAACACTTTCCCTTACCCATTTGTCAACCAAAAAAGTAATGGTTAAAACCTAAAAACAAATTTATTATTTCTTATTAATTAATATTTTAATTGTTTCATTTTCAATTTGGCAATGAATTTACAAAAAATTTATGTACCACTAATGGTTGACAGAGAAACCATCCAGATCCGAGTGAAAGTAAAGATCCGTAAAAATGAAATTTAGTTGAATAATGTTGACTGGTCTTGTAGCAACAAACAATAAAGACGACCCAAGCCCATATTTTCAAAGCCAGCAAACAGTATCCAGGCGGCGATTCATAAAGGTATAAAACCAATCCGGGATCGAAAGCCTCGGCCTCGTAGATGAACAATAAAACTTGCAGAGATATGGTCATGGCAACGAAAGTGCTTAATCTCCAGGTTTCAAGGGGGCTCAAAATGCTCTTGGTCACCGTGTAGCCGAGCGACATGAGCAATAGCAAAGTCGTGAAGGAGGTCTCGGAGCAGGCCTCGAACAGACTGCCAAGTAAAATAAATCCCTTCAAGTCTCGACCTTTTATCGCCCTATTTACATAACTGTACAATTCGCACATCAATCCGCACAGCTGAGTTATCAATGAAATCATGAACAATTTGTACGTGATGTGCAATAGCTTTCTCGTGCGCAATTGAATTGCAGTGTAAATACTGAAACCCACGAGGAAGGTGTAAGCACAGGTCGCGAGCATCAGTTCCGGTAGGATATCTGCAAAAGAATATACATATTAAATTAAAAAGAAAAAAAAATAAAAAGGTCCAATAAATTGCGTATACTGACAAAACTCGTCGGCGGAAAAGTGCTCCCTCCAAAAGCTACCCGGCTCCCCGTTAGTCAAGGATATCCAGTAAGTAATGTTGAGTCCCTTGACGCTATGGCAATCCGAGAGTGCTATGAACCACCAGCGTGGCCTGGACGAGCGAAACTCCCTGTAACTGACGCATCGCACCTCGTTTCTCTCGTTCGTCGTGAACGAGCAGCCTGAGATCTGAGTAAAGGTCGAGTAGGGCGACAACGAGACGATTTGACCGAGGTCCCTTCTGAGCACGGATTCGCGCTCCGGGCACGTCTTGTTCGACGGGTAGACGCTTGGCCATTGCGACGGGCTGTCGTAGTACAGCAGCAGATTCGCCTCTGTCTCCTTGTCGTTGATGACAAAGTCATATTTGAATTTTCCCTTCTCCGAGAGAAAGCAAAATCTGGCTAGAAATGCCCAATTCTGAAATTGTTTATTTCCTTTCGTTAATTCCTTTTTTTTCTTTCTCTTTTTTTAGTACAGCAACAGGTGCAACTGATCGTGCTTTGCATTTTCTTTTCAACGCGAATCAACATGATTTTGTAAGATCGGAAAACGAAATGATTTCAAAGCACGAGGGGTCAAAATTCGATCTTTACAGTTTTGGAGTAAGTAAGTATGTAAAAATGTTAAATAATTACGTGATGCGTGATCAATTGTCCGGTGAGAATTTTCGAGTCGAATTGCCGAAGGAGAAGTATTAGCTTTAAAAGTACAACTAGATAAACATTACGCATAGTTGACTTATCCTTGGAAAATGATTCCTGGCGATTTTGTCAAACATGACTGTGTAAATGGCTATCGCAGACTATAGCTTGCAGTGGGATTGGCGATTCTGTCGCTTCGTACTAAGTTAGAATCGATAAGCTGCCGTGTAAAGCAAGCTGGCACCTACTCGCTCCCTCTCTCTCCCTCTGCCTTTATGAACGAGGTTGATTATTGGTTTTAGATTGTTCACACTTTAAGTGAAAAACTGTATTTTTAACGAGCGGATAATCCACCAAAGAGTTGATACACGCGTACACGAATATTTTAATGAATTTTTAACGAGCGACTCTTTACAGTTTCATATATCGGCGCGTTTTATCGGTCAACCGTTTGAATAAAGAATTAGCAAAGTCCAGTCGAGCAAACAATGGTAATAATGATAACTCGTTTCTTCATCAGAGCTTATATCGATTTATTCACTTATCTCTATCTACTATAAAATTTAACGACGAACGTCGAATTAATAATTTAATCGACGCAGCAACATTAGCCCTACTACGTCAAAGCGGCTGACGAGTGCAACAAACTAAGACACTGCGCTACTGCCTCCCCGCGGGGCGCTATTGTGCTTTTGCTATAAAGCTCGTCGCTAAGGAAATAAAGTGTACCTCTTTTGGCTGGCTACGCATTACCAACACATTGAACTTGTTTCGGTGCGCCTGTAAAATCCAATTAAAAGCATATACAAGAACGCCAAACTGCAACATTATTTTTTCTCTTTCTTTCTTGTCTTGTTTTCAAGCGCGTATATATATGATAAATTTTGACAGGATGTGTAAAGCCCTGCGATTAATAATGCACTCGAATTGATCTCAACATGTCAGCCAGTCTCTCGGGTTATTCTTCGTGATGCTATCGATTTCTCGCTGGCTAAATCCTTTGATCAACATTTTCGGCAGCACGTTGTTTATAATGTGAGCATAGCCGTGGCCGCCGTATTTGATCTGTAAAAAACAAACAATTTTTATTGAATTTGAAGCGACGATATAGTATTATACCACATAAGAGGCATTTATTATATATCGGTAAAATTGTCGTACCAGCCGGTGTTTCGTGTGAATGTCGTGGCTCATTAGAATTTTCTCCAGCTTCCCGTCGTCTTTCAAAAGCTGCATTTTATCGATACGCTGAGCGTCCGACGGCATGTCGGTGGTTTCCTCAAACTGGTAATACGAGCACTCGACTCCAAAAAGATCGTACTGGCAGTAGGAGCCGAGCTTGGCAAACTCAAGGGTCTCCTCGTCCTTCAAAATCGTCCCTTAAATCGCAATTTCGTTGTAATTTGGGACAAACGAGAGATATATAAGCAGGTAGTAAAGCCGTAGGCGCTTACTGTCCAAGTGCGACATGACCGCCTTGTTCGCGTCTCCGCCGGCTTCCAAGTAAATCCTCATTATTTCAAACGGAGCGGCAGGATTCCTGCCTGGATGGAAGCTCACCGGGCACTTGAGCTGCTTCTGCACGTAAGCTGTTGCTCGTATAGCTTTCTTTTCAAAATCTTCGGTTGCGACAAAAGAACAGAGATGAGCCGGTCAAGTCTTATCTAAGTTTTTATGGAAAAAAAAAAATTCAAAACGAGTGTATAATACCATTGATTGGCCATGCGCTGCCGACTTCGCCGATAAATCCTGCTTTCACCTCCGGGCACTCGTCGCAGCCCAGCGTCAACTCTTTCATCATCAAATCGTACATCTGCTGCTCGGTACTCCCTAGGCACGGCTTATCCTGCGTCAGAGCTACGTAGTGGCCTGGTACGCGCGACGGAGAAACGAAATATACGATTGGTGAAGCAGTCAACAAGTTGTCGCGGGATTTTTTATATATAATATGCACGCATGCATTTTTCAAGGGAAAGAAAAAAAAATAAGGCTTTTTACCAGTGCCCGCAATTATGTGCACGCCACTTTCCCTGCTGGCTCTCTGCATCAGTCCTATGTCTCGCTTTATGCCGTGACTCGTGTTTTCCAAAATGCTCCCGCCCCCGCATTTTTTGTAAAATTTCACGTCTTCCAGCACTGCCGCTGCAGAGTCTTGGTCGTTGAATCTAATGTTGTATCTGTTGCCGTAGCTAGAAAAATAACGTACAGTCTCGACTTCTCAAGTTTAAACAAGGTTATAACGCTAATTGTTGATTCGAACGACAAGTCGAATTTGTTACGATGCTGATAACGCGCGACGTTTGATCTTCTTCTTTGATTCAATTTTTCTCTCTCATTTTTTCAAGTCTTCCAATTTTGTTGAACAATTAGAATGCGTACTTACGGATATTGCTTGATTACACCGACATTTTCCAGGCTAATTTTATCAGCGACGTATTCTTGCAAGACTTCGGGCGTAGGCACGTAGAACTTGTCAAAATCGAGTGCCAGATGTTCGTGCGTCAAAACTATGCCGAGCTTCGAACTGTCGACTTTTCCCAAAACTTGAAATTATAATAAAAAAAAAAAAATTAAACGAATTATGCTTTCAGATGAACAACTGGTAGGGAATAGAGATGTGCACGGGCGTAATAATAGATATGCAAAAATTACCCGTTTCTACGTATTTTCCAGTGTTCATTATTCGTTTAATGTAGGCCGTTTGCTGCTCTTGTCACCAAATCGTTTTCATCAAACTACCTACGAGTGATTGGCTTTGATTGGGACGACGCTTAACTTTTATTGCATTGATGTATACATATAATATGGAAGCTTCTTGTCAGTGTACACAAACCAGTTTCTTAAGATAAAATTCGATAAGAGAATCTGACAGGTTTTCACTCAAGTACACTCCGTTTGAAAAGTTTTTTTTTGTTATTGTTGCGTGTAAATACGAAGAAACATCAATACGGAATAATGAAAAAAAAATCTTTATTCTAATAAAAATGATTAACGGGTAACATGAAGTTTAAAAATTTGTCGAAAATGAGAAAATTATATAGTCATCGATTGTAAGGGCAAAAAATGGTATTTTTTTATATGTGTATATATATCTATGTATATATATATCACGTTATTTTATTTTACATATAACAGGTATAACACCTCTTTACAAGATTAATCGTAGTGTTGTTCACGGTTTGGCGCAGCTCTAAAAAAAATTGGAACAAATTTACGACTGGAGACAAAGTCAATATCGATGGCAGTAATGATCGCTTTTTTCTCTCGTTCCTCCTTCTCTTAGATGAAAATTATACATTGTTACGTAATATTTATATTATACAAAAAAAAATAAGTAAAACTGCTTAATATATGTTTAGCTGCATTTCAGTTCAGTTATCTTAGACTCGATTGCACAGGCTTGTATTCCCAGCGAGAGCGTTTTTCTTTTTCGCTAGTTTCATTGCTTCAAATCCAGTATCCGTCGATGAAAACTGGAAAATTCAATTGTCCTACGATAAAGTTAGGTGTCACGCGCATATATATATTGTGCTCGAAATTAAGTCTAAAAAAGCTTACTAAATCGATCTTATGAATGTTCATTATTATTTTTTTTTTTTTTATAAAAAGTCAGTATTTATTCGATATAAAAAATTACTTCTTCATGGGGCTTGAAATCGCAATTCCTTTCACAGGTCTTAACGATGATATACAGTGTTGATTTAGAGCACGTTATAACGCCACTCGCCAAGAATGGATTTTTATACTTCATATAAATGCTTTTTATACATTACAGATATATGACATATTACAAATGAAAAACAATTCTTTTAAATTTCTTGTCAACATTATAGTTATTGGTCTAAAATACGTTTAAATTTGTAAGCATGTATGTCTTTGATTTAATTTATGTCGTCAGCATACGTTTATGTCCGCATAATTGCGCAATTAATAATTAATAAGTTTTTATAATTTTTTATTAAACAGATTTCAAAAGTTTAATATTCCATTTAAAAAGACAATTACATCACGTTGCATTTGAGTTAGATTAAAGTTCCGATATTGAATTTCATACGTTTAAGAAAAAATTTTTGCCACTTACTTAATTTTACATATTCTACGAAAGCAGACAACGATCGATTTTAGCAGGAACTCATTATTTTCGTTCCAAACTTTTTATTTTGTTTTTACACGTGCCGGTTTTTTGTTTCCATCAATTTAATTGCCTACATCTTTTTTACACTAGGTCTCGTTCCACTGTTTAACGCATCTCGTTATAATCTTTGACGGCTCTGCACATTCCTTTGAGGAAAATGGCATAGTTGTCCTTATCGGCTAGTCTCTTTAACGAGATTTGCCTTAAGATTGCCGAAATTATTTAGAATATAAAATGTATATTTAATATAAACTAATACATATTAGCAATAGTAATTTACAGTAACACAAAACTCTTCCCTACTTAACCACTTAATTCAAATCACTAGTATTCAACTATTTTTTTGGATTTTTTTTCGATTTTTGTTACGCATATTCAAATTTTTTGCAGTCGTTTGATGAGTAAGACAAATCAATAAATATTGAAAAAAAAAAAAAAAAAAATACGAAATGTTAATTAAACAGTGACTGCGTGCTATCGACGTGAATTATATAAGCTGGCTTAACATAGTAACTGTAAAACGTTTTACTCTAAATTTAGAGTTATTAGCCAGCCAAAAGATATTCATAATTTATCGTTAAGAACGTCCAAATTTTCTTTTTGTTTTCTCACACAATTTTCACATTTGAGCACGGTGGGTCATCACAAATTAAGATGGCGTGTATGATTGTAACATCAACAATTTCAGAGTTTTAAATAGTATAAAGCTTCATAAACTGTCGTCGCTATCTTCTGGATTAGCTTCGATTGCCCTAGAATTATTAGTAACGACACTGACTTCACCACTTACTTCACCATGAACTTCTCCTTCTTGTTCTGTTGAACTGTTGTGCGTTGGTTCATCTAATATAAAGTTATCATTTGATTTTAATGATTGCACATATTATAAATTTACAATGAACATTAAGTGAAATTCTCCATTACCTGATTGAGTTACGAGAGATTCATCTTCCCCCTGTCCTGGACTAAGAATGGCTTCTTTAATTTGACTATTAACACCTTTTGGATCTAAGTCTGTAGCCCAACTAAAGTACATTAATGCAAGATGGGTATTGCCTAATTTTTTATGAATCTGTAAAATTAATGTCAATTTAAAGTAGAAGTATAGAAATAAACAAATATTTTAATAATTTGTATTTTTAAGCTATTTTACTAGCATATATTAACACTTACTTTTCCTATAGAATAATAGACTAGTGACTCTTTGGGTACAATATTCTTTAACTCTTCAAACTCACTAAGAGCTTCTGTATTTCTACCAATGGAAAAGTTGATGCTTGCTCTGTGAAATTTACAAAGTGTATTGTTGGGATTAGCTTCAATTGCTTTATTTAATGTTTTTAAGGCTTGATCCACTTTCTTTAAAGCATGTTGTACAACACCAATGTGACACATTATTGCGGAATTATGCGGATTTATCGCTAATGCCCTTTTAAAGTGTAATTCTGCTAAACTGTAAAGCTCCTGTTTTGAAAAAATAGTGCCTAATCCAAACCTGAAAAACAATAGATTTATAATGAAATTAAAAAAAAACGAAATTACAATTTAAAAGGCGTAGTATCGTACCAAGCATTATAATGCCGCGGGTCCAATCTAATAGCATTTCTGAAAGAAGTTATTGCCTTATCTAATTCTTCTGTAAGGACATACTCGTGTCCCAATAGATTATGAGCGTACGGGAAATTTGGATTAACCTGAAATTATTTTAAATATATTAACAATAGTTTTATTATATAATTATATATATTTTAATTTGATGCACTCACTTGAATAGCTCTTTGGAAGAATTTGATAGCAGTCTCGTGTTCGGTTTGGGCAGAGAATAAATTACCTGTAGCACACCATGCTGCAGCGCAATTTCTATCTTCTGCAACAAGATCTTGAGCTAATGTAGAGAGTTGTACTTCAGCATGTAGATGCCATAATGCAGTACTGTAAATTTCCATTAGTTCAGTCCTATGCGGTTCTAAAGCTCTGACTTGTGCAAAGTAGCTGAAATAACATTTGTATAATAAAATTAGAGATTCTAATACTTTTTTGTTTTACTTTATACAATAAATGTTTACCTAGCCGATTTTTTATAATCGATCATTTCAAAGTGCGCTTTAGCTAGCATGGATAAAACCCAACCTGTATTGTAATGATGACCTGGCAAAATTGTCAATATTTCAACTGTTTCAATTGAATTAAACTGACACAAATGATGGTATGCAGATCCAAGTAGTCGTAATAAATTCATCAAGCCCTCTATGAATGTTAAAGATAAAATATTAATATGCTTGGACAAATATATATCTTTTTAATAATATACCAACCAGCTGAATTTTTTTGAATCGTTATTGGACTTGCATATGTTGAGCTATTATTCTGATTTATTATATTAGAATTTGTTATAACTTTGTCTGAAGTAATTGTTTCACTTTTCTCCTTGTCACTTTTGTTTTTTTCATTCAGTTCATTAAAATTAGATTTGTTTAGATTATTTTTTGCCAGTCTTGTTTTAGTTTTGCGAGATGGTGATTTTGGAGTTGCAAATTTATTTCTATTTGGGGATTTGTTATTTTCCTGAAATTTTTTATAGAAAGTATTATAGAAGGATCAATTTTAAGTCAAAATATTCTATTAATCTAAATACTGGCCACCACTTACTTTTACTGAATAGTTGTTACTAAAAAGTCTTGATGATCTTCTTACATTAGGTCCTTGTAGAGTAGGTTGAGGAACAGGAGTTGATGGAGTGACTGTGACAATATTGGCTGTATTACTAGTATTCCCAGATTGTGAAAATACTAATTTACCTTGTTGTAATGGAGTTTCTTTCCTTGACATTAATTGCTGTGAACAAAGGATTTTTTTAATATAAAAATATAGTTAAATTTGTAAAGAAATGTTAATGCAACATTATCTTACCCCAACATGTGCCTTTAAACTACTAACACGTTTTGCTAAACTTTTTTGATCATTTGCTTCTGTTAAAGTTGTGTGATTAGTTACTGTAGGAGGCTCTGGGGTATTGATATCCAATGGAAGAATTCCAAAACTTGGAGTCAAAGGACTAAGTGAACTACTAAACATACTTCTATAGCGAGGTAGTTTGCCTCTTGGAGATACCGGTGAACAATTATAATTAGTCAATAAATTTTGAGGACTTTCTTCAATTGTTGAATGCAATCTAATACCAGAAGGTAGACCGTTTGTTCCTTGAATAGGCGTTCTTAAAAAGCAATATTTGTAAAATTAGAAATGAATTTTTTTAGATGGTAATAGCATAAATTATTTTTAATAATAAACTTACACATTATAATTGTTTGAAATTGGTGTGTTTGGTACAATATTACTAGGCACAGAATAATCTGGTTCTTGTACATTAAATGAAATAGGTGTACTTCCAATACAAGTTGACAAGTTATCTAATTTGTCTAACTGAAATATTTTATTTGCATCAACTTTTTCACCAGTGTTGCATAATTCTTCAAAAGAATGCCATAAAAAAGGATTAATTTTTAAGGCTAATTTGTGAGCTTCGTTTCCTTTTGCTATCTTTGTTGCCTTGTAGTATATCTTGGCCAAAATTTGAAGACAGAAACAAGCTTCATCTCCGTATTGTGTTATTATTTCATCAAAATTCTTCAATTGCTTATAATAACCACCAACAATAGCTGCTTCTGCTTCTGCATACTTTTCCAAATCATAACAACACTTTGCTAGAAGAAATTTACATTGTGGGGAATTTAAAGATCTTTTTGATAATAATCCTTGTGCTTGTCTCACTTTCCCAGAACGATAGTAACATGTAGCCAATAGAAAAAGTGTTTCTTCATTATCCACTGGTGAACAAAATCAAAATAATATAATAATTTACTTCATCAGTATCAATTATATATCAAATAAGATATAAATTTTTTTTACCTTCTGCAAATAGTCTTTCAGCAAGAAATATTGCATCTGGATAAGCATAATGATTCAAACAATGCCATATGGCTGCCTGAAAACAAAAATATTATTTTAGTACTCGGATGAAGATTTTTTAGGCAACAATACAAGATATATTGTTTATCTTTTGCTTTTAAAATAAAATATCTCTAAGATTTTAAAATTTATAGGACAAATCAATGAGTTTCACGATTAAAAAAATATGTACAGCCAAAATGTGGGCAAAAACAAAACATCACATCAAGAAGTAGTCTATATAAAATGGTAGTTGAAGAATTTAAAGTATTTCAAGCATGAAAAACAATGCATTTTATTGGAGAAAGATTCAGTCATAGGAAGAAAATTGAAATGTCCTTAAAGTGATGGGGAAGGTAATAATCGAGGAGAAAAGATCGCGTAGCATACAGTAGGTGTATGAAGGCTAAAGCAAGAGATAACTGGAAGAGAATGCATATCTGCAAGAGCTGCTGCTAGGGCTGCAGTCCTCTATGGCTTAGTAGTGAGCGCGGATAGCCAGACTCACCTGCACAGGCTCTTGCACGATCATCCTGAGCCGCGGCTAGGACAGCCGAGCCTTTAGCACTTGCCGGGGAAGGTCCGATAACGCCCTCGCCGCGGTCAGCTCTCCTCGTTCTCTGGCTTTCTCCGTACTCGGCTTGAAAATTTCTCAAGAATCCATCTTTGCCCCCGACTCTCTCGTTCACTCTCTCTCTCTCTCTCTTTTAGTCTCTCGCCTTCCGCTTTCCGCAGCTCCACTCCTTCTCTCGCGACGACCTCCCTACGCCTGCTCCTTGAAGTCAACGCCAAGATTCAGTCTTTCTCTCTCTTTCTCTCTCTGCAATTGACAGTGAGACCAACGTTCGATTGACCTATCTATTCTGTCCCTAAAGGGCCTAAACTCTCTCCTACGACATTTACTTATCCCAGTTGCGAAAATCCTCTTCTTTGAAGTGCTTGTTGAATAATTTTAAGAGAAGTGTAGAGCTGTGATTCAATTTTCAGTTTTTTAGGCTAAAGCGAGTAATTGAACGTCTAGGCGGAGATAGCCGAGTTTAGGTACTTTTAGCATTTGATGTGAACTGAGGACAACAACAATCGACCGACACTCTCGGACAAACACGCTGCACTTGCGCCTGACTTAACGGCTGCTCAGTTACGAATATCCTCTCGAGGTTTGTTTTGATTTCGTTTTTCCGCGTATGCCCGTTTTATTTACGCCAACAAATACGCGATTTTTATGGCATCCAGCGAAATAAAACAGTCATTACGGAAACTCGAATTTCCATACTGCGCGAGGGAGGCGCTATGTCGAATAGGTAAGGGCTTTTTTTCTTAATTTATTATTTCTTATAGCATTAGCTTCAAATGTTTACAATTATTGAAACTTTTAGAGAAGCTCGCTGGAAAGTCGGGGAAACAGATGGACCTGCAATCGGAATTGATATCCGAATTTGTTTTTGGGGAGATAGACAGGCGTAAAAAGCGCAACGTTCCAGTGGCAATACAAGAGCTGCAGTTGTGCGACATTTTCACAGACTTTTTTGAGAGTCCAGGGGGTAGTCCTGCGGTGAGAAATGCCGTCTTTTTATCTCTATATCCAGCCGAGACTCACAGGCACAAGATTCTTGGGAATTTAGTTTCCCTGAGTATTTCTTGTCCAAGTAAAGCTGTTTTAAATGCAGCTGGGATATGGATGCAACAATTGGGTTCCACTTCGCCGCAAAGCGTTGGCTTAGCACAACACATTTTAAATGACTTCTTTGTGCTTCTTCCTAATGCAGTTGACAACTTGAAGCAGCTTCCAACTCTAGTGCCCCATTTTACAGCTAATTTATTAACTGCTATTGGTGAAGTTTACAAAGACAAAAATCCTTCTTTAGAATTGTTAAAGTTAGTCGGTGATTGGATCAATGACAATCCTAGTTTGTTATTAACAGCTTTAATGGATAATCCTGCACTTCCTACAGGAGGTATACCCATGACTCCTATTACGCCGATTGCAGGACTCTTCAGGTACTTTACATTTATTCTTGAAAATATATTTTACTAAAAATGTATTATTTATAAATTACTACAATATTTGTAGGTGGTGTATTTTAAGTCCATTAAGAACTCCAGATGAAAATACAGATCAAGAAGAACATCAAAAACATTACTCCAAAATTCAAACATTGTTAATGGATTCTGTATTCTACATAAGACAGAAAAATAATGACAGTAACAAACATGCTATTTCTGCTCAACATTTAGCATCAACTACTCGTGCAGTAAATGATATTTTACAATCCAATAACGAATTGAGTAAAGCATCCAAAGATCTTGCCTTAGAAAGGCTTGCTCAATCAATTAGTGCTGCAATGTCTGCAAATTGTATATATGGTAACAAACGTATGTATTATCTAAATTTTAAATAAGTAGTGACAAAGTACTTATAATTTTTATTATAAGAATTAATATTATTTTGCAGAGGAATTACTTGCACTTCTTCAACCATTAGCTTATCAACATTTTCTCATTGATTGGACTCTACAAACATACACATCCAAAACTTCATAAAAATAATTTTATTTTAGTTGTTAAGACACATGTACAAAAAAATTTATGTATATAAAATTTGTTACAAATATACATTATTGTTTAATTAGCTAAAGATTTCATAATCTATTTAACAATTATTTAGAAAGGCCTAAATTTTCTTTTAGCTTTTATTTGTTCCAACTTTTTCTTATCCAGCTCAAACTTTTTGCGCAATTCAGCTAAGCCTGAAAAAAATATAATTTTGTAAAAAATTGATTGAAATTTGCAAGAGTTTTTATTTCAGCAGATTGTTACTCTTTACTTACTTTCTTTCTTAGCTTCTCTAATTTGGAAAGTATAGAAATTTAATAATTGTTTCTTCTGTTTTTTCTCCTCTTCTTTAGCCAAAATTTTCTGTATAGTAGATTCTTTCCGAACAACAGCAGATTTGCCTCTCTTTTTTCTACTTGTGGCAACAGACCATCCTTCAGAGTCTTTTCTTTCTGAATGCTTTTCCTGTCTGAGTTCCTTGTCTTTTCTTTGGTCATATTCAATTAAGCACTTATCTATTTCTTTTTTCAACTCTTCTTCATTTTCAAAAGATTGATTGTACTGCATACACCATTCTAAAAAAAAAGGAAATAAAATAAGTGCTGAAATAAGAAATATTCAATTTTATCACAATTAGCTTACTCTGAATCCCTGTTAATACTGGAACTTCTTCTGTGCTTAATGTCAACGTATGTTCAGGACTTAGAGACAAGGCTTTGACTAATGCTTGTGCTTTATTAAAAACTATATAACTTGATTTAAATCCAGAATCTTGAAGAAAAGTAACAGATTTTACAGGTCCACAGCACTGGCTAAACACATGCTTAATGGACTCTTTTGTGGCATAGGGGGGTATGTTTAAAACAAAAAGAGTTTTTCCTTTAGGATACTCTGGCTCTTGATTCCTCACTGAATGTTCTTTTATAAATAATTGATGCCGATCTGAACAGGTTGCGTCGTAACGAATCCATATAGCTGTAATTGAAAAATCCGTCGTATTATTACAATGCATAAAATCTAACCTAAGAGCAACCTAAAGCTTAATTTTAAAAAGTATGAATGAAATAAGAAGAAAATTTATTAAAATTCTCACTTTTAAAATTAATGTTTTTTTTCTTTTCAGCGGTCATGTTTATCGTGCCCAGTAAAAATATAAAGCGTACTAATAGAAATGCAAGAGGTTAGCTACATATACACTGTACACAAGAGATACGCGCGTGGTCTGCTGCAATAACAACAATGGCCAATGACAACGTGAGTTACCAACTGTAGCTAAGCTGCAATTAAATTCTTCATTTTTTTGTAAGTTTTAAGTAGTAATTAAAAAAATTTGATTCATGCGCATAAATAACAGTGACTATATGTTTATCAAGGCCACGCGAAAGGGAGTTTTATAAAGTCTTACTGAGTTGACAAAGTTGAAATTCCCATTTCGGAGCAAGTTAAGTTGTTTGAAAACAAGTTGCAATCGGCCCCGTCAGATGTCGAACTTGTGGAATTTTACCTGGCGTGCTCCGAAACGAATTCGGAGCTTTGATTTCTGAAAACACACCTCTCACCGCGCGGCATGACAAAAAGGCAATAAAATTTGCTCGATCCAGAAAATGAAGGAATTCGAAATGGGGGAATAAGAAGAGAATCGTAGACCGTTACATTCTTAAGGAGGGGGAAGAGCCGGGGAGAAGGGAATCTAAGAGCAGGATCGCTCTCGGAGCTAAGGGGGGCCCGTTATTCAAGTGGCAGGGGGGCAAGCATAAGTACAGTTGTGCTCGTGGCAGGCAGAGACGCTGTGCAAGGCAAGGCGGCTAGTGGTGTCGTGGCAGTAACACCGACGTCACACACAGACAGCGGGGGCGGTCTACGCGTCCACACACAGTTTTACACGCGCCGGTGCCGGAGATTCGCGAGGAGGAGGTGGGGGCGGAGAAAGAGGAGCGCACGAGAGAGAGAGAGAGAGAGAGAGAGAGAGAGAGAGAGAGAGAGAGAGAGAACGCTCCGATTGCCTGCTGCTCACTGCTGCGGCACACACCGTACGCGTATCGTCGGCTGCGAGCACGTATACACATTCACCGGGCTCCCCCAAGCTCTGGTAGCCTACTTTCAGGACACAGGATCAACGAGGCAGAGCCGCCTAACGTGTCTCAGGATGGTTGCGATTAAGGGCAGGAAAAGCTCGAACAAAAATCCACCGATACTCAGCCACGAGTTTGTTATCCAGAACCATGCGGACATCGTCTCTTGCGTGGCGATGGTCTTCGTCATCGGCCTTATGGTGCAGGTATGCCTACAACCTGGTCGTGCTAATTATCCCTCGAAGTAGCCCTCGACCTCAGTCAGTGGTCCTTGCTTCTCTTTTTTACCTTTACTTTAAGAATGAGTTTCCCAAAATTTTAGCGAGCTCAATTTAATCTCATTTGCCGACGACTTTGATTTTTTTCTTTGCCTTTTTATTCTAATTTATCATTTTATCTTTCTTTTGATTAATTTTAAAAAATATTGGGATGTTAACAAATTGAATTGGCTAGATAATAAAGGGAAATTTCTTGGGAGTTAATTTGATGAGCTGCTCAAACAGTTATCAGCATCTGCCATATGTTAGTACCAGAAACTATTAAAATTCTTGAAAACTTGATAAAGTCTTGTTCAAGAGTAAAAGACTAACAGCTGTAGGCAATAATTATTTGTCAGTTAAATAAATTTGGCAAAATTTTAATTTAACTTTTCTTCAAACAGGTGACATCGCCATGGGCTTATATCTTTATTGCTCTCCATCATAATGCTACATCTTTAATTCCTATTGATGGTACAGCACCTTCTCAGCCTATCAAGTATACAACTGGATGGAAAGATGCTTGTGCTGTTTTCTTCTACTTCCTTATTGCCATTGTGCTGCATGCTGTTATTCAAGAATATGTTTTTGATGTAAGTTTTGCTTTATTTTAACATCTTGTTTTCTATGAGACCAAATTGTTTCCTATAATACTAATTTTTTTTCTTATTTTCATAGAAAATCTCAAAACGTCTTCGTTTAAGCAAAAGTAAGTTCTCTAAATTCAATGAGTCGAGCCAGCTTGCTACATTTTATGCACTTTCTGTTATTTGGGGAATTGACATCATAATACGGTAATATTAAATTTATTTTTTCTGTTATACATTTATTTAAAAAAAAAAAAATAATAAATTTTTTAAAATAATTGTATTAATTTCAGAGAGAACTTTGCTGCTAATGTACCTGAATTATGGTCTAGTTATCCAGCACCAATGTCATTTTCTTTGAAACTGTTTTTCATTAGTCAATTGGCATACTGGCTTCATACTTATCCAGAATTGTACTTCCAGAGAGTCAAGAAAGAAGAAATTCCTAACAGAGTTATTGTAGCAACATCTTCTTTAGTCTATATTCTTGGTGCTTACATCTTAAAGTAAGATTTAAACATTATTTAATTTTGTAACAGTAATAATAAGTACTTTAATAATGTTTTTTTAATGTAAAACTTTAGCTTGCAACAACTTGCTGTTATCCTATTAGTTCTTCATTATGCTGGAGAAGGTTTATTGCATGGTGCTAAACTAATTCATTTTGTAGATCAAAAAGAGAAGTCATCAAAAGGTAAATTTTATTTTATAAACTGACATTTAAAATTTTTCAAATAGTATATCTGTATTAATTGTTGTTAAATTTTACAGCCGCTTTTTCATTGGCAAACACGGTCTTTACTATTGTAAGAATTCTTTCAATACTCATCTCTGCCATCGTACTTCTTTATGGTCTGGGACAAATTGAAAGTTCATTGAACGTTGCAGAGGGAAAATTCAATACCCCAATAATTAGATACTCTGCTTTTGGTGTAACTGCAGCCCTCCAACTTTACTTGCTTGTTGTTTTCCTAAAATATCAGCGTAAACGCGTTCAAGCAAGTGAACCTGTGACTGTGACAAAAGCTAAAGCAGTAAAAAAGAACATTAAAAAGAAGGAGGGTATGTACTTATCATAAAACTAAGAATCATGATCAGTACATGACATTAGTTATATTTTTATTAATAAACAACATTTATTTGCAGCAAGTAAAAAATCTGGTTCCGAAGATGATGATCAGGTTGATTCAGATCAAGGAAATAAGAAAAATTTAAGATCAAGAACATTTTTCGTCAAGTGAATGCGAAATAATATGTTCCTGTTTGTCGTTTCAATGAGTTCATTTTCATAACGAAGAGGATCAATGTGGAACGAGGATGAGTGTCAATGTTTCAGAAGACTGCGCGTTTTCCTTTCCTTTATTCATAGCAGTTTAACGATATTTTTAATACCAAGACTATAAAATGCAAATAAGCATGTTATCAGGCTAGTTGCATCAATTGTTTTGTCAATAGTGTGATTCTGCCTGAAATAGCAATATATACATATATATATATTTTAAGAGAAAGACAGAAAAAAAGAGTATAAGAACGAAAACATATATATGTATATATGTATATTTATATAAATATATATTTTTAATAATATTCAAACGGATACATTCTGTACAATCACTGGAAAAAAAATGAAGTTTGTTTAAAGGCGTCGTTGCCTTTTGTTTTCAATTTCAATTTTTATTAATAATCGACATATCTTTTGTGAACAAAATGTATATTATACGACAGATTTTTATGGACTTGGAAAGAAAGAAAGAGAGAAAAAGAAAGAAAAAAAACAAATTATGGAAAGGACAGAGAGAAAGAGAGAGCGAGAGAGAGAGAGAGAGAGAGAGAGTTATAAAAGAAAATATATACAGATTAAATTTTTTAAAAGATCATCTCTTTATTATCAACGACCATAGCAATCGTCCTACAAACTCGGACTTGCGCCCAGATAGACTGGAGTGGAGTGATCCGTGGTATTAGCAGCAGATCGAGCCTCAGGCTATTTCCCGGTTTCGCGTAAACGGGGAACTCTGCGAGCGGGAAAGGGGCCCCTCTCGTTCGGGCCGAGGCCATTGAGTATTGGAGAAAGAGCTGGATTACCGGGCTCCGGCGTCATTCCCGCTCGTCGTCCCTGCTTGCGCCGCTGCTGCTCTTGCTGCGCTTGGACTTGCCGTAGTCGGCGTGGCGCTGGGAGTGGTAGTGCTCCGGGCCCCCGTAGTACGAGGGATAGTGGCCGTGCGAGTGGGGGTAGTAGCCGGAATAGCCGTGGAGGCCATAGCCGTGGTGCCCGTGGAGCCCGTAGCCGTGGTGCCCGTGCAGTCCGATGCCGTGGTGCCCGTAGCCATGGAAGCCGTGGCCAAGGTAGGCCCCGTGCTGATGGCCCAGCCCGTGGAGCCCGTAGCCGTGGTAGGAGAGCCCGTGCCCGTAGCCCAGGCCGTGTCCGTGGCCCAAGTAGCCCAGCCCGTGGTGGTGGTGGTGCCCGTGGTGGACGGGGTACGGCACCGGGATCGCCACCGGGTACGGCACCGGGTGCTTGATCGGCACCGGGTACGGCTGGTGCACTGGCACTGCCACTGGGTGCTTTATGGGTATGGGTACCGCGTGCTCGATTGGCACTGGCACTGCCTGCAAGCGTTTATTTACATGCTTTCAATCGACTGCTTTTTTTTTTCTTATCTTTCAAAGTTAATTCAGCGCTAAAGTGAAATTTTCTCAAATGCCCAAACGAGCAAGGCGCACTTGTTTATGTACTCGCTACTTTTGACTTAAAAATTGCTACGAGTCTGGCAAGTTTTTGCGAGCAAGCAGTGCGGATATGTCGAGTATAAACCCGTTTCCCCGACATAGCCGCAAGGCAACAGTTCTGGGCTAACGAACAAATCTATTCTTTTCTCTCGATTGATTCGTTATCCGCATATCGCTTGCCCTCGAACGGATAATTTTCTATACCGACGAGCAGCAAGACTTGAAAATAGCTCATGTTGTAATATACACATTTTCAATTTAGAATTTAAAAAAAAAAGGTCGATATATTATTTTACCTGGGGATAAGGCACGGCTATGGGCACGGGCTTATGAATAATCTTCTCGATGGGCACGGGAATGACTTTCTCGACAGGCACGTGAATGGGCCTCTCGACGAGAACGGGTTCGGGCACGCGCACCGCCACCGGTTTCTCCACGACTACGTGTTTGGTCACGACAACCGGTACCGTCTTCACGTGGTGCGTCTCGTGCTTGATCGGCAGTCCGACCGTTGGCCGGCCGTAGGACCATCTGCAAATATCACCGGCTCGCCATTAAAACTATATGTATCCCTGACGCTTTTCTCTCTCTCTCTCGTTTTACTGCTTACCCCGCCTCGATCGGCAAATCCGCGCTGACTTTGAGGCCCTTCCAAGGATTGGCATCGACGGCCCAAGGGTGACCGAGGCCGTAGCCGCCGTAAGGATTCGACAGGCCTACCCAGCCGTCGTTCAATATTCCACGCTTGCGTTGAGTCGATGTCTCGGATTCGCCGGCGAACGCCCGGCTCAATGCCAGAGCCACGATCAGCTGAAACATACAATTGCCCCCCACACCAAGCCAGGCGCTGCTTTAATTCAATCGATGCTTTTCTTTTTTCTTTCCTACTCGTTTACAATTTGCGTAGATCGTTCGAGCGAATGTTCGAAATTTCAAAGGGATGTAAATTTGAGCGAGCAAGAAGAACAAAATACGGTGCAGTTCGTTTGTCGAAAATGCCGCAATGAAACGTGGTCGCAGCGGTAACACGCAATAATAACGTTGACTATATGAAAATCGAAGGAGAAGCGACGGGGGGCTTGATAGCTGTTAAGAGGAGGGCTCGTACCAGCTTCCCAATCATGATGCGCGCGCTGGGGTCCGCAGCAACGAGAACTCAGCTCTTGCTCCCGGCTGGCCGTGCTTTTATACATTCGTCGCTCGGCCTGCCCAGCAGATCACTCGGGATCCCGCTCCGATCCGTCAATTTCCGGGCGCGACGAGGAAGGAGCTGCGGGACCGGATCGAGACGCGCAGGACAGGATCTTACGCGGACCGCCCTAGGAGAACCGGCCGAACCCGCGCGGAGAAGTTACGCGGAAGAGCGGCTCTCTACTCCCTTTTCCCCTCCTTATTTTCACCTTCCGCTTCCTCGCTCCATTTCTTTTCTTTGGCCAGCTCGCAGTCACCACCCCCCCTCGTTCTATTATGTGCGCGAGAGAGTGACTTCCAAGTCCAGGGCCTACTCTCCCAAGCCTTCTCTCTCTCTCTCTCTCTCTCTCTCTCTCTCTCTCTCTCTCTCTCGCGCAACCCTATAGCTCTTTTTATTTTTACCGAGCGCTTCGCTCTTACCGAGAGCTTGACCAAGCGCCGATGCACTTCGCGAACAATATCTCGTACACTCGAATGTATCTCCGCAAATACCTCCGAGCTGCATTGAATTCCGATCAAAACTTTTGTCTAACGCTATAACATTGTCCCCCTTGAATAAGCCGGGGAGGCCGGTTAAGAAAAAAAAATGTATAAGTTATTCTCGTGGCGCGCGGTGAACTTCCGGTGAAACGAAGAGAGGACCGGCCGAAAGAGTTGCTCCAGAAATGCTAGCGGCGGCGGCAGGCGCAAAGAGCGCTTTCGATTATGCTTTCGATCATACACGGATTTGGCGATGACGAGCGTTTCATATAGTTTCGTAATTAGTATTTGCCTATGCGCCGGGGGGAGCTTTGCCTAGCGCGCTCTCGCGCGATACCGTCCGCGCGTCCTCGATTTAAATTACAAAACAGGATGTCAATGAGTTTCAGTTTCTTTTTTTATTCTCCGCGCTGCTGCTACTGTCGCGTGCCACCCGACTTATACCTCTGACCGTTCGCTTGTCTTTTTTCTTTTTTCTATGTCAATCGACAAAATCGCACAAGTCTATATACGTGAAATATGTTTGTGTGATCACCACAGATGTATGAGCTCTTTGTCGGGGCTGGCGCTAACGCTTTGATGAAATAATAACAAAGTGGAAATTAACGATGACAACAAATTGTGCCTGCGAGTGGAGAAAAGAGACAGCGCGCGTGTGCCCATTACGTGACGATTCTCGCACTTTCCGCGCGGCGAGTCGTCAGTTTTTCCCGGACGACTTTCATTTTCTAAAGCACGAGTTTCATACTCCCAACGTGTCGCTCATACTCGCGATTCATTATTCATTGTGCGGCTTTTGCTGCTGCTGCTGCTGCTGCCCCAATGACTGTTACCTCCATTAAGGAGCAATGAGGGGAGGGGCTTATAAACACTATTATAAGCGCACAGCTTATACACGGCTCTCTTTGTTTTGTTTTATTTTCTTTCTTTTTTTTCTTTGTAATAACTACAATTATAGTTTTAGTTTTGCGTTGACGTTTCCAACTTTTCATCAAGTTTATATTCATGAAATTTTCAAGGTTTTGTTTGCATTTCCTATTTGCGCCTGTTTTTTTTTCTTACTTGCGGCACGATCGATATGCACAGCTTTTGACGGATCGGTCTGAAACCTCAATTTTCGCACTGATGAGACCTCGGAGTATAGAAGCAAGGGAGGTATGGCCCTGTATGAAGGAAATAGAAAAAGCGCCTCGCGTCTGCTTGATAAGGATCTAGCTGTCGAGGCGCGATGAGCCTTGGCCGTGAGCCAACGCTTTGTGCTGCGCTAGAGAGAGCGAAAGTAGCAATATCGGAATCGGTAATGAGCGCTTATGAGGAGCCGGCGTGGGGCGATCGTCTTGAAAAGTTTCATAGGCCCCCCTCGCGTCTGCCTCGCTATAAATACCTCGGGCTAACCGTAGCACCGGGCAATCGCAGTTTTTTGTCCGCTCCCGATATACAGCATTGCCGGAGCTAACGGCGCTTCTTCGCCATGAAGCTTATACTGGTATACACAGCAGCCATCGCGCGCCAGCCCTATACGTTCGACATTTGTCCCAATTATTTATTTCGCCGCGTGTTTTATTTCCCAAGTGCTCTTTGTTTCTTTTTTTTTTTTCGTTTCGACCTCTTGTGAACTTCGCCTTTCCATCTTTATTAGTGCCGAAGGGTATCATCAAATTTGTC
>JAPYYQ010000936.1:0-75139 GCA_030522585.1 Anagyrus pseudococci
TTTCCTATAAACCGAGTATGTACCACCGGAACTATACAGTATAGTAATTTTTACAAAAAAATTTTGTAATTTTTATTTATACTTTTTTCTACGTGTAGCCAGAAAAATTCAGCGATCAAATCAGAATCCATAATTCAGAGGCAATTGTTTGCCGCGCGCTCCCGTGGCCGCGATCAGATTAATCCGCTTATCCGCTGATTGATTGGCCGCGCGCTACGGCCGGGCAGCACGTCGCTGCGATCCATCAGCTAATGATCGATCGCGACGCGCTAATAAACATGGATAATGAAATGCATGTAGGATTAGCGCTCCTCCTGCGTGAAAACTCGGACGGGGGGGGGGGCGACGCGAGAGATTTTTACGGGCCGTAAAATCAGAAAATATGTGCGCGATAAAGCGCACCTTGGATTTCCCGGCCGATCGTCCTCGTCCTCGTGGTTGTAGTAGTGTGGTATAGATGTGCGAGAGAGAGAGGCACGCGTTGCGGCTCGTAAAATTTTGACGAGCCGCGCACGCACCGCGCCCGATACGCCGGCACAAAGCCGAGCCAGGATTTTATTGGAGGACCCGGCGCGCTAACAACGTCGTGTGATTAACATTTTATTATTTTTCTCTTAATTTGGAAAACATGGTGGCGCCGGGCGGCTGGTATATGATTTTTGTACGGTATATTTTTTGCCGCATGGAATTGCGGAAACGCGCGTGAAATGCTAAATTTTTCGCCGGGCATAAAAGACTGGGCTTCTCTGTTTGTTTAATTATGCGGTCGGATGTAAACACGTGATTTTGGACATTGACAAATAAATTTTTAAGAAACACGTGGAAAAGCTAAAAATGCACCTGTGCATTATTTTTACAAAGAAATAAGGTTTTCACAAGTTTTTTTACCGATTGCATCAGAAAAAACTGATACGTAATTACAGATGATTACACATAATGGCATTCTGAAAACATTTAATTGTTTTGTGCTTGTGTGCCTATTGTAGAAATTTAATACTTATTAGATAATTACACCTGGAATACGATTAATAAAGAAAATAAACTTCCACCGGTGCTTTTTTTTCTCAAAACAATGTTTTGTGAACTTAAATGTATCAATTTGTAATTATCTCCGTTTTGTTATTAAAAATCCTTCGATAAATCGTGACAAATTTGGCATTTTTTAGTTCATTACAAAATATCAAGCGAACTGAATCATCATCTTTGCATGAAAATAAAATTTAATAAGTATATGAATGAATCAGACATTTTTTCTGAATCTATTCGAAAGTATATTTTAGGTAAACATGTTTACACATGTAAATAGCGTATTTGTAAATTAATGTGAATTTACAGGAAAACTTGTTGAAAGAATGAATATAAAACAAGAATAGCATTAACACTTTCAACATTTTTGCCAGTATAATACAATTAAGATGTAAACAACAGATTTGTCTTGGCCTATAGACAGACTGGTATTCTCACGCACGTGACTCGTTGCGTGACTTTAAATCACAGATCGATCGAGAAATCTTCCGGGAACTAACTGAATGCATTAAAATAAGGATTCTCAAACAGGTCTTGGCATAAAAGCACAATGTAAAGAAAGCTTTTGTCTTCATATGCACGTGCTCCTTTTGCGTTTTTTTTAACTATACCTAATGAAAATAAATTTTCGATAAATTAATATCAGTCGAATCAATGATTTTATTAAAAGTAACTTAAAAACTATCACTTTATATTTACATGATTATCGCATAATATTCGTATACGTAGCTTTCCATTTAATTCGTTTTAATAGCACGATAGATACAAAATTTAAGGTTTTATATAAAGGAAATAAGATATGGCGTCAATGGAGTTAATGATGTAGAATTTTTACAAGTAATCATTTAAACATTCTACGTCACGTACTTAAGTTAAGGAAAATTGGATTTTGGAATTTTTGCTTACGCATTTTGACGAGGCAAGTACGTCGAGTGTAATTAAATGGATATAGCACAAATTCAATAATAGTATTCTACAACAAAAAAGCTTTAGCTTTACATTTCAGTCTTCAATATAAAAACATTACAGCTAGTAATACTAAAATAACAATAAAGCCAAGGTCTTGGATTAAAATACAAGGTTGTCTTTGGACTTGAAATTCACAGCGTCGTCCAATCCCAAGTCATTGTCATTGCTGTTCTTCTCGTTACTGTTTTTCCTCAACTTCGCTCCGGACCACTTGAATTTTCCCACTAGCTGCTGCCTGATTTTCCTCCGGCAAACGAACATAATCAGCCAAAGCAGCGGCTGGACGGTTCTGCAGATTTTCAATACGTAGAGCTTGTTGAAGCAAGCCAGGGCAGTTCCGAAGAACCAAGGCGCTCCCATGAAGAGGTAGAGCCTGAGAAAGAGGAAGTATTTTTTCCGCAACAGACTTTCCTGGTTCTTCACGGCGAGCTTCGTGCTCCTCTGGACCTTGATAATACTGTAGGTCGTCATGGCGAAGAGCAGATTGTTGCAGAACAGGGTGAGCGCGGGCACGAGGAAAAAGTACATGTTCACCACGGGTCGCGGGCCCTTGGACGCCTCCGTGTAATTGGCCTTGAGCAGAAAGTCGTTGGGCACTTGGGGTAGGAATTCGAATAAAGCAGCGGTCAAGGTCGGCACTAGGGCACCGAGCCACACGAGTACGCTGTAGACCGCGAGCTTCTGGTTCTCGTCGTCGCGATTGACGATGTTGAAGATCCAGCAGAGCCGCGTTATCATGAGGGTCATGTCGAAGCAGACGACGTTCAGCCAAAAGACCGTGGCGTTGGTGAAGTACTGGAGGCTGAGCCAGAGCAGCCGCGTTACCACGTCGCCGAAGACGCAGTTGGTCATGTGGTAGTAGCCGAGTAGGGTGAGGATGCCGCCGAGCAGGAGCAGGCAGACGTTGTGTCTCAGCACCAGGCGATTGTAGAGGTTCTTGTTTTTCGCCGGCAGGACGCAGTATATTATCACGACGAGGATGCAGGCGAAGAAGTGGATCATGTTGATGTACATGTAGGTCTGCGCGCCCCACAGGGTCACGCCGCTCAGGTGGACGATCGAGTGCATTATCAAGCCCGCCGAGGCGTTGGTGCTGTTGAAGCAGTACTTGAAGATCAGCGTGTCGTTCGTCATCCTCCGAGTTCACCACGAGGTCAGGCTCCTCCTCCGACTTTGTCTCAGTCTAACGGTCGTCCGTGGGAAATGAGCGGTATTCTTCAACGATATCAATCACGCACTGCTTGCACCCCGGCAATTCGCGTTGATAAGCTTTACGATCGATACTGGCATGACCACGTGAGGTGCTAAAAGTCTTCTACGGGTCAAGCGGCGATAAGCACTCGGAGATAAATAAAAACAAACGCTGGATATGCAGAGACGGACAGATGCACGCCCGTCGGCATGACGCCAGCAACTGTTCTCCTCTCGAGAGCCGCGAGTGAGGTGAACAGTATCATCATCCTTGCAATTATTCTTAGAAACACGCAGTCAGCATCGGGAGGAAATACCGCTTCTTTTACCGGCATCTATTGTACTTATGCTATCGGCCGACCCGCCGATAAGATACCTGAGAAGAGGTAAGCGAGGGAAACAGAACTTTTTTTTTCTTTTCAAGATGATATTTAAATATTGTTCTAATAATAACGAAAGGACATTGTTATATTGTTGATTTTGTTAAAACATGTAATTGCTTATTATTTGTACTTTGTTCACAGACGTTTTCCATTGCAAGTGTCACTCTACCACTGCTTCGGCATCTCTTTTGAATAATCAGCATAATTAGCGCCTATTACTTGCAAAATATCAATACGAGTTTGCATGCAATAAATAAGAAAGCAGCCAATGTTTATTCATTTGACACTTCATATATAAAACCGTCGTCGATTAGCCGAATACTCGTAAAAAGAGGAATGGATTTCATTAACCTCGCATAAGCAACGAGCGTTTAAATAAGAGGAAACGAAAAAGTCTTTAAAATTTCAACAAAGTTCGGAAAATCCAAGTAAGCGCTCGTATTATCGAAAAGTCATGGAAACTAACGGCCGGCAAAGCTTGCACGCGACTCTATACGGTGCAACGTATCTTTACACATGTAAATCAGCCGTGTAATGCATGCTTTTAGAATCTTCTTGTCGAGGAGCGATTAGCATGCAGCCGGCATAATACGTGTCGCGGCGCGGCTGGGAAGTACAATCGGTTAGTTTTCCGCGCTCTCGCGGTGACTGTACTTCAAACGAGCGATGCATATTGGAGAAACCGCAGATTGTAGATGATTTTTCTTGTGTACTCATAATGAGATCATTTGACTATTCCGTGTTGGACATGTTTTGTTTAAAGAATGGCTTCGGAAGAAATTAATGGGATTTTAGTAGGTTAATATTTTTAGGGCCTTATCAAAAACACTATTATAATAAGTATAAGCAGTTTATTAAAAAAATAATAATACTTATAACAATTGAATATGCAGTTTGCTAAGTCAAACAAAACAAGTGAAATTCATAAATTTATTTTTTAATCATCTACAGTCTATATACTAAACGAGCCATAAAATAACTCTGTAAAACGACTCGCAAAGCAACTAAAACGTAAATGAGCTTTCTGAATCATCAAAACAGTTTCCTTTTAATCGTTCATATAATGTGTTAAAGAAAAAGAATCCTCTGGTAAGAGAACAGTGCCGCTTCTGTCGGCGACCACACTGCACACATATCATTTGCCAACAATATTTTTATCGCTGGCGAATCTCGGTATACTCGGTAAGCAATAATGCGTGTCCCGAGAGAGAGAGAGAGAGAGAGAGAGAGAGAGAGAGAGAGAGAGCGGATCAGCGAGGTGTACGTTTATGAAAAAAAAATAACGAAGTTTCTGGATTCCGGCGGCAATTAATGCGCGCAGCACCGGACGAGCCCCAGAGCGACGACTATTGAAAAGAGAGGTGGGAAGTCCCGACAGCGCGGAGAACAGCTCGGCTATGTCCATCGAACTGTGCCCGCGTGACAATCGACGCGCGCGTAATTTTTTAACCGGCAATCATCCGATTTTCGACTGCGATCGCAATGCACCGCTCGGTAGTGATTACCTTTGCTCTGGCAGTGATTACCTTCCTCGCGGATGTTAAGGCTGATAAACTCGTCAAGTGCTGCGAGGAGGGTTTTGTTGTGGACGTGGAGACGGAGGACTGCGTGCCACGACACTTGGACAGGGATGCTCACAGGAAAATCATGCGGGATTCTGGGCTGCAGTACGACGTGAAACTGGACGGATTCTTGACGTGTTCACAAGGTGAGAGAAGTTTAAAGAGTAATCAAATTAGTTTTACCTTTAACTAATACTAAATATGTTTGGTACTAATTTTTTGACAATTGCTAAATCTAGATTTTTTTGTTGAACGTAATAATTTTGAATTATACAATAATTATTTATTAATACACAAAAAAGCATTATTATACGCGCGAAGCATCGACAAAAATTAAATATTTGTAATTTAACATTGAATATGTATTAGTATAATGAATAAACGATTATGCAGAATAATTTTCATACGCTAAAATTGACTCTTGAATGAATCATTTCGCTGTATACATCCGACTCTTTGTTTTTTTTTAACACATTCTAATTATTACAATAATGTAAAGTTATACAAACGCTTCGAAACAATTAATACACATTTTTATTTGTTTATACATTAACAACGCTTTACAGGTAGCAGTAGTTCGACATACTCCAACGACACGACCGATGTCTCTCCATTATCCACTAGTTGTTTGGATCTACTGACAAACAACAGCCTGATTTACCTCAACTGTTCGTCAATTATCAAACAGCCTAGAGACGAAAAATGCGATTCCATCTTCAAGCTTGTGTACATCTACGGAGCGTCGATGATGATTTTCGCCAACATGATCTACATAACGATCTACTTGATCGTCTGCCTCATGTACGCCTGCAAGCCGAACATCTGCCGTCGGGCTTACGACAAGGCCGTACTGCTCTTCACCGCCTCGCAAATTCTCATCAGCTGCGAGGTCATATTTTGCGGCTTCAATTTTCTCTGCCACAAGACCCTGAGCGATCGTACCTTCTCCCTCCTCGGCATACTCTTCATGATCCTCATAATAAGCTCGTGCTTTTGGCTGCTGATAATAAGCTTCGACGTCGCCTCGACGATCACGCGAATCAGCTGGGCTCCCTCGTCGGGGGCGAAGAAGAGCGACGAGAATCATAAATTCAAGGTCTACCTGTCGTTCGTCATCATCGGCACGATCATACCCACGGCCATATCATCGATTCTCGAATTTCTCCCGCTGCCCGAGGATCACATTCTGAAGCCGCAGTTCTACAGAATGACGAGCGTTAATTATCGCGTCCTCGTGCACGTGGCTATCGTGCCCGTCTGCATCGGCATCGCCAGCAATACTCTCTTCATCTACACGTCGTTGAAGATGATAAGCATTCGCAGATCGGCAAAGTTCGCTAATGAGAATCGAAAGAATAAAATCACCCAGAGGTATATACTTTACTTGAAGCTTTATTTGTTTATGGATGCTCCTTACATTACCGGGGCTCTCGGCTCTGCCTTCGAAAATCTCTGGATCTTGAAGTTTAGCAGGCTGATACAGCCTGTACTTATGCTGTACGCCGTGTTGCCGCGGGAGATGACTGCTAACCTCATACCGTGCAAGAAAAAATCGGTTAGCAAGTCAGTTAGGGAGAGGCAAAAGAGCAACAACGCACTCGAGCATTCGTAAATATTGTAATTCATCGATCCATTTATATTTCAGACAATCACATAATTATGCAGTTGTTCGATAATCATAAGACTTTTCGTTTTATTGAAAATCAATTTTTATATGTAAATAACTTTTTATAATTCTCAATAAAATTTTTTAAAAATACTTACCGTACGTTTTATTTTAAAGTTCTTATGTAACAATGTAAAAATCATAATTATCTAGAAAATAGTTTAAAGTTCAAGATGTACTACAAAGCAAAACAGGCTTGAACGAGAAGCTGAACAAGGGGCATGTGGCGGCCCCGGCAGCGCGAAACGTGTTCTGAAACTTGTAAACTGTATTATACAAACGATATTGCCTAAACAAAACTGCTTTTATCAAATTACCTTTCAAGATTTTCATTTTACGCTTATTCGCTTAGACAATTACATCTGTTTATTTTTCATTCGTCTTTCAAATTTTTTTTCCGTGAAAATTCAGCAGTTCTTTTATTCTTGTTAATCAATAGCCGACCCTCATTCTCTTTCTTTTTTCCCTCGCAGGTGAATAAACCCGGTTATATTAGTCTAAAGAAAACCGAAAAGAGGAGCATATTTCGTGAAAGAAGACAGAGAAACGCACGAGTCTCGGATGAAGCAGGGCGAGCGGGGGCGCAGGGAGGACGGGAGAGATAAGAGAGAAGGGTTGTGTTGGTTGCCTGGAAGAGAAAATTGAAAATCGAATCAGCGAACAAATCGGATTACCCCCCGCAGCTCTGAGGCGCTCGGATATAACCGCTCACGTATACCCGAGAAAATAGACAAAGTCCTTCTATGTGTATAAGCGTGTGTTGTCATCGAGAAATTCTCTGTCGAGCACACACACACACACACACACACACACACACACACACACACACACACACACACACACAACTGTCCATGCACCTCAAACGCTGCGCGTCTTCCCTCCCCCGCCCCTCTTCTATTCTCATCCCTTACCATCGATCTACTCTTGCTTTTTCTCGATTGCCATGAGTTTTCGTCTCTTGCCAATCTTTTTTTTTTCTTCTTCTTACCTTCTATACGCTGCTCGCCCGCGCGGAGCGTGTATACACGTGTCTTCTTTTGTAATTGAATTACGAAATTAAATCATTTACGTTTCACATGCTCCGAGCACTCGATTTTTCTTCCTTTGTTCTACCGAGTTTTCAAATCTTTTAAACTTGAGAAAAGTAGTTCGACTTCGTTAAACTTATAAATTAGCTTATCGTCAAAACAATAAGCCAACCAATTTTTCCAAGATTTGGATAAAATTTTCTACTAACCATTTCATTATATTACTACTAAATAAGTAGGAATTTTGCAAATGTTTTTTTATAATTTACAATATACTTATGCAAAAATAACTTGTCTTTTTTGCATGAGAATAGACATCCATCATTTTGAAGGAGCATTGAACCGCAAACTACCTTAATAACCTTTTATTTTTTGTCATTCTTCCGGTGCCTTTTTCTTTTCACCTCGCAACGCTTGAGAAGAAAAGGTGATATAATAATTTCATGCTTCCTTCTCGCAACAAGAGGGGAGAGATCGGATATGTATGAGAATTTTTTATGTAATTTATTCTATCTATGTGGGATGAAAAAATATTTATTTTCTTCTCATTTTTATCGCTGCCTGTAATGAAAAGCTATTTATTCTTATTTTACGATCTTTATTGTCTTTCTCGTGCGAAAAAAAGGTATAACTATAAAAGTAGATTCCCTTCGTGAAAAAAAATCAAAATTTAACCAAATAATTTTCTAATAAATAAATATTTAAATAAAGCCAAGTGTAACTGCCTTGTTAACAATCATAAATGTTTCAAACAAACAGAATTGCAAATTCACCAGTCATTCCGTCCCTTAACTAACTCAAGCATTCCAACGGTAGATTCCTTAATTTAGCTGTTAAAAAGAAGAAAAAAGAAAAGAAAAAGGAAGATTCCGACGATTAGAATAAAAAAATTAATAATTCCAGTGGTAAGAGGGTTTCTTGTTGTACCCTTGTATCCGGGCTCCTCAAACAAGTAGAAGCACTTTATATTCCGGAATACGCAGAAAGCGCATTAAGCTCCGCGCCTAGAGAGAAAGAGGGAAAGCACGAAATAGCCAGCGAATGAAGTAGGAGCTGCGCGGGAGCAGGGCCCGTAATTAAATTTTTCATATTCTTAAAACGTTCAGTTTTCCAGAGGCAGCAGCAGCTTCCCTCGTCTTGGATCCCTCGAAGCTTCAAAGAAAAAAAAGAAGGCTGCACACGCTCTAGTGGTGGCTGAATTCGCGCGCTTAGCATTCAGCGTGCGCCGAATAAGACGGAGCAGCAGCAGCAGCCCCTCGTAGGTATACAACACAATGCCGAGACAACGAACCGAAAGAATAACTCAGCCATAACGGCGCCGCGGCCCGCATGCGCTATAGAGGGCCAAACGTCCCGCGGCAGATATAGGCGGGGGAGGGCCGCTCGCGATAGCCTACGAAATTACCTCCGCGGCTTGCCACCGCGCTCCTTCAGCATTTCCGTGCGCGCCCGTACGTGCGTGCCTCCCAGCCCTTGTCTCCTCCTCGGTTTTTCTCTTTATCTCTCGGCTCATCTCTTTCGCCGCTCTCGAAGCCCCCCCCCCCAGCCACCCTCTTTGCCGTCCACGGATTTGTGTTGTCGCGGCTCTGTATGAAGATGCGCGCTGACGTTTTTGCCGCAACGTGTGGCCTTGCCAAAATAGCCTCTATGGAACAAGCGACTGCGAAAATTGAGATTGCCAACTCGACGAATTTTCATTGTACTCCAACTACATGCCTATCGTGTCCCTGAGCCGCCCCACCCCGAATTCTGCATCGACTGCGCCCAGCGAGTGGATAAATTTTTCCTTTTTTTTTCTTTTTGGGGGGTGAGGGGAGAGAAAGGGACTGCTTGGAATATGCCATTTCTTGCATATGTACTTGGCAAATTCGTCGAACGATTATTTTATTCTGGGAATTTCAAGTACAAAATATGAAATATCCAAACGACAATATTAGAAAAGGAGCAAAAAAAAGAGAACCGAACGCTACATCACAGCCAAAAAAAGTATATATCCCGATCGCCACATGACTACATATTAATTCCGCTCGATTTAATCAACGAATGGATAATGGCAAAGGAGGCGGCAAACAATTAGTTGGAAAAATATAAATCGCATTGGGGGTCATTTCGGCCAGCCATTCTTCGGGCTGCCGAGATAATCTCGCCCTTAAGACACACTGGGCTCTTCCTCAGAGTCTCATCGAGGGCGCGCGCGCGGCATCGAGAGGTGCTTAATAACTCGGCATTAGCAGCAACTGCCGGCTCGATCCACGAATGAAAATACGGAATGGCTTATCGATATCCCCGGCGCAAGCCCTCTCCCCCCAGCAGCTATGGGTTTTCAACCGAGGAAACTCCTAGGGAGATTCCCCAGGGCTTTCAATCGCGTCGTTTATCGCCAGGCCGATTTTTCTCCCATTCGATATTCACGGCACGTTAGACTTTTCTCTCTCTCTCTCGCTTCTCTCCTTCTCTTCTGTTCCTCGAGCTGCTCGGCCTTATACAGCCGCTCCTTTTTTCCTTGCTCCTTTTTTCTTCCTCTCGCTCGGGCTTCCTCCGCACACCACTCAACTATTCTTCCCAAAAATCTCTCTTTCTCTCCTCTAAGGAAAACCGGCAGTAATTTCTGCTGATAACGAAAGCATTATTTGCCCTTGGAATTTTCTCCCTCGCACCCCTGAATCTTTTTAATCCGTCTCGGTTGGCTTCTTTTGTTTTCTTTCTTATACCGAGCTTTCGTCCCCGACCACAAACTCACCTTCGAAGACAGACATCCAGAGCGTCACATAAATACACTTTGCAAAGATCTTTGATATGACGCATTACGTCACAAAAGAGAGAGACTTTGAATTTTCTTTGCCCAAGTTATTATTATTCCTCGTGGCTATATGCGCATAAAAAAGCTGATAAACGGAGGAGAAGCAGTGGTCCTCCCGAGATTGCCATAAATTGCGAATGAAAAAAAAAATTTTCCTTTTTTTCTCGAAAAATTTGTCCTCGCTCGCGCAGTCACACGCAGTACATTTTTCCTCTTCCGTGCCCAAGGCCTCTCTCGCGCTCGCTCGGAGAGATATCGCACATTTAAATTCGAATCACAAGCGCCTCACGTCGTTCCGGGAAACGCGTTTGTCTTCTCTACCGAGCGCCTAAAGATCAGTCAGTGACAAATAAAAGAAAGAGTGCATTAGAAGCAGAATGCACCTCCGGGCTTTTCTACCTTCGCCTTAAATTGACTTTCAATTGGATTTTAGATATGCTTTTAAACGACTTTCGAATGATCTTTCTTTTTTTAACAAATCCTCTTTTGATGTCAAAAGTGTAAGGAAACTAGCGTTACATTGACGAAGCGAATTAAACAATTTGCAATTATCCTGTTGAAGAATTTGAAACCCTTTTATTATTTTTAGCCATTGATTTTTTAACGGGAAAACCTCCGATAAAAAAAGCTATTTATCAAGCTATCCGATTTCAAGCTCGAGCGCAAAAGTAGCACCGTTATCCATCCTTATTTACATGCAGACCACTTAAAAATCGATGGAGCGTAGCGCGAATATTGTCTCGTATCCAATAACAGATCGTCGATGCCAGAAGTCCTCTTGTTCTCTCTCGTATACGAGTAAAAGGGGAAAATCTTTCTTCCGCTTTTGCGGAACGCGGGGGGGGGGAAGAAGAAGGAGACCGGAGCTCGAGCTTGGCCCTGAGCCAACTTAATATTTCCTACCTACGCTCCTCGCGATCGTTTGCTCCTCGTCAAAAGACACACACGCGAAGTAACGGCCGACGATCATTTTCCCGCCGGATGGACCCTTTTTGCCCTGGCAAAATCCCTTTTTTTTCCCCCTCCCGGGTAATTTGAGGCAGTTTCTCTATCCCTCGTAAACAGGACAACTCAAATTTTCCAACATTCATATGGACGAGCGTTTGTGTCGGAATTAGGAGGAAGAAAAAGACGAGTGGATAGGCGTATAGCAAAAGCAGTAGACGTTAAGCGTTCCCTGAAATAACTGCTCGCCCTCCGAGCGCGTAATCTTACGAGCTTTCGGGGGACGAAGCTTACGCGAACGCGCGTCACGGAGCATCGAGTTGATACTTGCTCTCCGCGGACGGGTGTACCCAGCACAGACCTATCTCTGCGCCCAACCCCCGTCACACGTGTACACAGTGAGAGAGGGACATACTCGATACAGCGTCAGCTCGATTTGCTTTTCTTCCGCAGAGACGAGAGAGAGAGAGAGAGTCCCGCGCGAGGACTGCTCTCGTTGTGCTAAGCTTGCCAGAGAGTAGAGACGTAGTATAGAGGGCGGGGGATAGGAAGCAAAGCCGAATGTCATCCGGCCGAGGAAGACGAGGGTGGCTCTGGCGGGCATCCATGCAGCAGCATGTCTCCCCCCCCCCCCTCACGGGCTCTCCAGAGAGCGGCAAGCGAGAGGAGCTTTGGCTCCCTCAACGACACTCCACGGCGGAACTGGAGCAAGACAAACTCGTCCTCTCCTGGCTCTCAGGAGCCGGGCGCTCTCGCTCTCTCACTCGTGACGTGGCTCGCTGAATCGCGACCTCTTTTGCGCCTCCCCCGAGAGACTCGCTCTCTCTCTCTCCTCTGCAGGCACACGTTACACTAGCCGTCTGCGTGCGTCTACCGTGTACGGAGGAGGAGAAGAGGTTCCAGCATCCGAGAAACAAAACTATATGCTACGGAGAGTGAGACTGCGATGACGGGACGATGTGCGCGCGATGGGCTTGGGCGAGCAAACGAGCGCGCCCACGCTCCCGGACTAATTTTCGGGGAGAACAGAGCGATGCGCTTCGCCGATAAGAGCCTGCTAACGAACTGCCTAGTGCGCCGGATGGTATTTCGATTCTGTAGAAAAGGTGAGCCATTGTTCTTTTTTTTTTTATTTTTTATTAATTTAACACGAATGCGAAAGAAATAATCGCGTAAAAGTATCATTAGACTCTCGGAACGAACGAAGCTCCTCGAGGCCGGGAAGAGAAAGCCTCGGAGAGCCTAGAGGTAGAGAGAGAGAGAGGCCCAGGTGATAAACGTGTGGATTAATGGATTAGAAACCGCGGGCTAATGGCAGTTAGCGCGTTAGTTGGCCCGCTGCGGGGCGATGGGGCTCACGGAAAATCGGTTAAACGACGCGAGAGCGCGCGGAGCCCTGCCGCACTCACACACATACGTATACGTATATACAGAGGGCTCGTTTAGCTCTGGGAAATACGGGAGCGCTTATACACCCCCCCCCCCTGGGCTTGCGCTGCCGCAAATTAATGCCGCCTGACTCTCTACGCGGCTCCGATTCTTCTTTTCTTTACCTCCTCACGCGCGCCCCACGCCTATCTCACTCCCTCTCTAGCTCTGCGTTTTTGGCCGTGTGTGTCTCTGCAGCCGGTGATTCGGCCCGTGAAAAATTATACGCTCCGACGGATTCTTCGCTGCACCTGCATATACGCGAGAGCGAGAACTGCTTGATTTTCGAGCTCTCTCTTTTTTTTATCTTGTTCCTTTTGCGAGCGCGCGCCGCTGATAAAGTCTATTAATTTTCTTTTCGGCTGCGTCGACGTTTCCCTTTTCCACCTCCGACTCGCCGGAATTAAATTTTATAATCTTGCCATTTTGAATTTTCCATTTTCCCGATTTTTTTGGATGAAAAATTGTTTTCCTT
This sequence comes from Anagyrus pseudococci, assembly GCA_030522585.1. Taxonomy (NCBI): domain Eukaryota; kingdom Metazoa; phylum Arthropoda; class Insecta; order Hymenoptera; family Encyrtidae; genus Anagyrus; species Anagyrus pseudococci. Next base: position 13,474 of record JAPYYQ010000936.1, read on the forward strand.
CTTTTTATTAAAAATTAACACACGTTAAGTAGTCGAATGAAGAAGTGGAGATTGTTGTTTAGATCGTCCGGTCGGCAATAAAGAGACGAAAAAAGAAAGTACCATTGACAAAGTGCGCCTGGTTTATTGGTAATCGAAAGATAATACGAAGAGCAATGCCGTCTCTTTATTCCCGTGTTTTTCTCGCGATATTGCGCCTATAAAGTAAACTCCCGGGGCATATCTGCAAAAGAAGAGAGAGCGTACATACATTTCGTCTGATATACAACTGGCTATTATCCAAGTCAAGAGCATGCGCGTGCATGGTCACCTTAAAAATACGCTTTATTTGGCGCATTGCCTTTATCTCGTTTTGTTTTAGCTAAGGAATATAGCATATTTGCAGACTGAGTTACGAGCCGAGTAACCACTTTATTTTCATATGAGAGAGAAAATATAAGAATACCAATCCCCCTTGCAATAGTCGTCGTGATTACCATTATTTTTTCTCCTAGAGCTTGAATAAATTATACGAATAATCGGAAAATACATCTCTCTCCTTATAAAATATCAAGCGAAACGCGTGTATCGATTGCCCTCTCCGTTAAATTTATAATCGATAAAGAATAATCAAGCTCTTTCCGCCGGCTAACTGCATCCGTTATTTTATTTCCTCAAATATTAACCTTTATCGCTCGCATTTGTCTCAATTTTTAATTACCCCCCGATCGAATCGATACCATCGCTCCAAACCCCCCTCCCTCCAAAATCGAGTTAGAAAACCCATAAGAATAACGAACTGCAATCGTATCCAGCCGTAATGTATATAACAACCGCACACACAATGAACCCTCCCTTGGAAAATCAGAAAACCCCCTTCCCCCGAAATCCATCGACGAATAAGCACTAAAAGTATAGAAAGCAAGCCAACAAATTCTTTGTATCCACGTATACGGAGGGGAAAGGGGGCAAAGGCTTTAGACAGACAAATCGGGCATCTCATCAAGTTGGCTGTATAGGAGTAGCTCAATTCCGGCTAGAAACTTCAGAGAGCGGTGGCGCTTAGAAAAGTCCCTTGCAAGCCGGACAAAGTCCAACGGCGCGTACGAGCGTCGCATCTAAATATTCGAGAGAGAGAGAGAGAGAGAGAGAGAGAGAGAACGGGCCAAGCGCCGAGGCTGCTGGATAGACGGGGTATGGGAGGTGTGGGTGGCCGAGGGAGGAGGGATTGGAGGGCTAGCCGCTATAAATGGCCGCTCGGCTCGCCATGAATTTATAAGGGTATTAGCCGGGGCTCGGGGGCGCCAACCGCTGCTGGCTCAAAGGGGCAAGAGGGAAATCAGTCGGGCGGTAGGAGGAGGAGGGGGGAGGGGGGTGGGAAAGAAGGCACATTGATCTGTGGCCTAGGCTAGCGACTCTGGAAAGGGATGGAAAGCTCCTGAAAAACAAGCTTGGTCGGCCATGCTCGCCGAGGGGGTGGGGGGTGGGGGAGGCCGGAGTGCGTACGAATGTAATTAAGTGCACGCGCTCGAGAGATATATGAGATTTCGTTGGCTCGCCGTACTGAATTAAAATTGACCATTTCCTTAAATTAGTCCCCGGCATTGTGTGTACACGCGAGTTTGTGTGTGTATGTCTGCAGATTCCGTATATTTTACGGGCGATTACGATACCGATTTAATAATTAACTCTCTGAACGATAGGATGGATTTGGCGCAATTATCGCGCCGCGTGTGCCGATGGATGTAACCGACACGTGACTCTGTACATTTTTCGATCGTTTTATTCTTATATCGTTTTTTCTTCTTATTTACAATTTGTTTTTTCCTTTTTTTTTTCATAACAATACTAAAAAATAAATCAAAGTGACTCTCGTGCTCGTTCCGTCCTCAGCGCAGCGGATGCAGCGGGGCAACCGGAGCATAGCGCCAGCGCAGAGCACGCAATATACATATACTCGCGAAGGTGGCCAGGGGGGGAAGGAGTCCGTGGGAGAGAGCATCCCAACCTTACCTACCGTCGCTCTTTCGGTGCTGCGTCCAACTGCGCGTAACTGTACACTGTATCTCTCTCTCTCTCTGTCCGTCTTCGTTGTTTTCTTCTCTCGCCCTGGCAAACGCAATCCTACCTTGTTTGTGATAATTTTCACTCTGCAATTGTGATTCGAGACGCTTATCGCCCGACGCTTCTCGCTCCGTAAGCACTGACTCCCCCCAGCGCGCTGTCCCGATTATGTGCTGTGATCAAGATACGCGGAAACTAGTATGGAATGTGAAAAAGAAAAAAAAGCGAAAGGTGATTGATCCCTTTTACATAACCTATCGACTCTCTGTCTTTACGCCAACAACGTATTTCTCCCTCTCTCTCTCTCTCTCTTTCGCTCTAAGCTTTGTTGAAACAAAAAAATAATAAAACACCAGCGTCTTCTTTAGCTCACTCTTTTATTTTCTACTTGCAGAAGTTCTCCATAGCTGTCAGAACAAGTGACTCATGATGTGTTCAACTTTGATGAATCACATAAGGTAATATATTATATAAGTCACATTGCCCTACAGAAAAAATAAACAACAAATTGTTTTGGCACGGTTGCTTTAATAGACAAGTGTTTGCTTGCTTGCTTGCTTGTAGCAAATGCTTAGCATTGAGCAGATAATTGCAGGACTTGTTAATTTTTTTATACGTATTGGCGATTGATATTCTGATGACTTTTATTTTGTTGAACGCAACAAAATTAGCCCGACAAAGCGTTACAAATGTTTTGGTAGTATCAGATTGTATTTTTATAAAAATAATTATGGAATTAGTTGACAGTAAATAGCGATCAAGTTGTTAATTATAAAGTTCACAAAAGAAAGTCGGAGGAAGTATTTACATCTTAGTACGTTGGTTTTTCAATATAAATCAATTTCGTATAACGTATAAGAAACTTATTACATATGTTCTAACCTCATAGATTTTGTACTTATGCACTTGTATGTACTTTCAGATTAAAGGCATTGAAATTGATATCAAGAAGCCCTTTTATTGGTAAATTTTAATGGCTGAAGTTAATTCATCAAAAAATATTGAACAACAGTTAGAATTAAGTAAATTGTACGATAAAGCCAGCAAGATGGTTCACATACCAAATTCATACACCTACAACTTCTGGACCAAGACGCCAACGGAGGTTGTTGAATTAACATGTCTCATGCCAAATGGAGTTGTAATACCATTTGAAACAAATCGTAACAGTACATTATCAGAAATCAAAGAAGATGTTTGGGACGAAGCAAGTAAATATCCCTTGCATGGTACTTTAAAAGATTCGCAGTCTTATGTTTTTACATGCGTCAATTCCAATTCTGAATCAGAAGAATTATGTGATGAAAGTAGACGTTTGTGTGATGTGAAGCCATTCTGTAATATACTTAGACTCGTTGAAAAGAAGAAAGGTAAAAACGATAGGAATTTGGACTCTCAAATAGGTTTACTTATTGGCAAGGGTTTGCACGAATTTGACGCCTTAGTGAATTCCGAAGTCAATGATTTTCGAAGCAAAATGAAATTGCTCGGCGATGAATTAGCTTTAGAGAGACAGAAGAAATCCTGGGCTGAGAAAGTTCAATATCAGTTCCCAACAAGATTAGTTTCTTCTCCGAAAGTCCCGAAAAAAATTGAGTCTCGGTTGAAGGACGGCAACATAGTATTAGTAGTTAAATTCGAAAATGCGGATACTTCGTACACGTTTTTGGTACCGCATCCTACTACAGCTAGACAGCTTGTTGTGCTGGCTTTGAATAAACGTGCGAATACTTTTCTAAAGGACGACCGACCTAGAGACTTCACGTTAAAGATCTGCGGCCAAGACGAATATCTTCTAGGCGATAATCCACTTATTCAGTATAGTTATATTCAAGAATGTGTCTCCAAAGACACAACTCCTACTCTCGTTGTGGTCAGTATAAATAGCATTCCTGTTTACAAAGACCACGACTACGAGGATCCAGACTCTGATATCCTGAGAACCCACAGACAATCGTTTCCAACTTTGACACTGCGCAAGAAGAAAAAATTCACTTATTCGTCGGACACACACGAGCAATTCAAGTTTATAGTCAATGGAATATCTCGACTCAACACCGAAGTCGAAAATAGATCGGTAGAGGTTGGCGTTCAAGCTGGATTGTTTCACGGTGGCAAGTCTCTGTGCGAAAGTAAAAAGACAAGAGAGCTTTGCGTACGGGTGGACGGTTGCGTCGAGTGGGAAGAGACTTTGACGTTCGACATAAAAGTCCGCGACATCCCAAGGAATACGCGACTGTGTTGCGTACTTTACGAGTTGAATCGATCCTCGTCGAAGGGCATAAAGAGCCGGAAAAATTTGGGCAAGGAGTTCAAGCAAGACATCGCTATAAATCCCCTATGCTGGGCCAACACGACTATCTACGATTTCAAGAGCCAATTGAAAACCGGAGCCATGACGCTTTACACGTGGAATTACGCCGACGACATTCAGAACGACGATTTACTGCACCCCCTGGGAACTGTAGTCTCCAATCCGCACATCGATCGAGCATCCGCGCTGATGTTGACCTTTCCTAATTACAATCTCGACGCGATCATCCTGTACCCGTCGCCCGAGAAAATGGTCGACTTTGCCACCAAGCTCAGCGAATCCAGGGAAAATTCAGCCGAGTTCGATCCTACGAGCGTGTCCGACCTCGAGCTGCAGAAGCACATCGAGCAGCTTCAGCTCCTAGCCGATCAGGATCCTCTGCACGAGCTTCACGAGCAAGAGCGAAAGACCATCTGGTCGCTGAGGCAGCAGTGCATAACTAAAGTGCCAAACATACTGGCGAAACTGCTGCAGTGCGTCGAGTGGAACGATTACAAGGAGGTCTCCGAAGCGACCTCGTTAGTACTCCGCTGGCCCAAACTGGAGGTCGAGCGAGCCCTGGAGCTGCTGGATTACGCCTACGCCGACCACACCGTCCGTAGTTTCGCGGTAAAATGCTTGAAAGACGTGAACGACGAGGATCTCAGTCTTTATCTCCTGCAACTGGTCCAAGCTCTTAAGCACGAGAATTACCTGTCATGCGATTTGACGGAATTTTTGCTGCATCGCGCGTTGAACAATCAGCGAATCGGCCACTTTCTATTTTGGCATTTAAGGTCCGAAATGCACGTCGGCTCTGTCAACGTGCGCTTCGGCCTCATTCTCGAGGCATACTGCCGCGCCAGCCAGGAGCACATGAAGTCCCTCTCCAAGCAGATGGACTGCATGGACAAGCTCGGCTTGGTCTGCGAGCAGGTGAAGCTGCGCAAGGACCGCAAAGCTGCCCAGCAGTACCTCATCGACTACTTCAAAGAGGCTCACTGCCAAGAGGCTTTCACTAACGTCACCAATCCCCTGAACCCGAGCTTTCGCTGGTCCGGCATAAGGGCCGATAAGTGCCGGGTCATGGACAGCAAAATGAAACCGCTGTTTTTGGTCTTGAAAAACGTCGACCCGTTCGGCGACGATATCTATCTGATTCTCAAACACGGCGACGATCTTCGCCAAGACATGTTGACCTTGCAGATTCTACGGATCATGGACAAGCTGTGGCAGAAGGAGGGACTGGACCTGCGCATGAATCCCTACCGCTGCATATCCACCGACAACAAGGTCGGCTTAATCGAAGTCGTTTTGAACGCCGAAACCATAGCCACCATTCAGAGGGATAAGAACATGTTCACCCCGACTGCGGCCTTCAAGAAGGGCTCGCTCCTCGCTTGGCTCAAAGAGCACAACCTCAGCGAGGCCGCTCTCAACAAGGCTATCGAAGAGTTCACCCTGAGCTGTGCCGGCTACTGCGTCGCTACTTACGTCCTCGGGATCGCCGATCGTCACTCGGACAACATAATGGTAAAGAAGACTGGTCAATTATTTCACGTAGACTTCGGCCACATTCTCGGGCACTTTAAGGAAAAATTTGGCATTCGCCGTGAAAGAGTGCCCTTCGTACTGACCAACGACTTTGTCCACGTGATCAACAAGGGCCAAACGAAGAAGGGTCAGGCCTCGGAGTTTCATAGATTTCAGAGTTACTGCGAGCAAGCTTTCTTGATATTGAGGCGCCACGGTGGCCTTATACTCTCTCTTTTCGCTATGATGACTTCAACGGGACTGCCCGAATTGTCCTCCGAAAAGGACCTTAATTATTTGAGAGACACGCTGGTACTGGAAATGTCGGAGAGTGAATCTATGAAGCATTTCAGAAGTAAATTCGATGAAGCTCTTTGCCATTCTTGGAAGACCTCATTGAACTGGGCGTCACATAATATGGCCAAGCGTGGTACTGTGTACACATAAGTCATTTTTTTTTATTTCTTTTTTTTATCGATGTGAAAGATTTTTTTTTCTTTTGTATAAAGCAATATAACGATAGACTTATCTTACATGCTATAGTCTATAATAAGTGACTATATTTAAATTTATAAATATTAAGGCGATAGATATTCCTATAAAGTTTCTTACTGTATTTATAAGAATTCATATCATTTAGAATAAAGGACATTTTTACACTTGTATTCAGCTAACTGTGAACTCATTTTATTTAACTTTACACTTGAGCAAAACAAAAAATCGCAAAAAAAAGCAAGCAAAATATGTAACATAAGATTTTTCTGTAATATACTATTTTTAATTTTTCAAAGCGAATTATTTCGAAACGTTAAAAGTATTAAAAAGAAAATATTTATTGCGAACTTATAAAAAAAAACATAATTTGAATTCTCGAATTAGCAATTTTGATAACGAAATTATGTCGTATACGCCACTAATTCGAAAACTACAAAAGTCTTTCGAACGTTTTTAAAACCAGTGAAAAACTAAAATAAAAAAAAAACACAAGGTGATGTACAATTTCGAAGTAATAAAAATTAATTTGTAATTAGTGAAAAAATTCGTTTCAGCCCTTATTCAACCTTTCCCACGCATAGCCCAATCCACCGTGCACACGTTTCCGCGCAGCTTCGTAAATAATCCCCTACCCTTTCCCCCCAGCGTGAAAAGAAAAATCCGCGCAGACAACGCAATTTCCATCAACAAAAAAGCCCGGCGAATTTATCGTATCGTATAATTCGCGAAATCGCAGCTGAATTTTCTTTTCCACGCCCGCGTAGCCGTAGCCGGACACATAGAGGCGGGGGCAAGAGACAGAAAGCAATTTCGCAACATTTTCATAACATTCGCGCCGTCGTAATGGCCTCACGAGCCACAATTCCAGACCCCATACACGGGAGCGCATGCAAAGAGAGAAAATCCACATCCCAAGAGATGGCTGTGCGGAGGGGAAGGAAGAGGAGGCTTTCGTAGTTATATACGCCGGGGCCAGCCGGTTAGTCTCTCCCTCTGCTCTCGGGCTATCGGAGATTTATCGAAAAGCGTCCTCCTTCCCTTTACCGCCGCTTTATTTATCCCCGCGTACTCTTCGCCTCCCGTACAGCGAGCTTTTCCCTTGTACACACTTATTTGTAATCTTCCCATTTTTTATACAAAAAAGTACCTAAAATAAAAGTCTTAAATCAGAAGAAAATATGCATAACCCTCCAATCGCGAATAAACTTTAGCTCGGATTTAACAATTTCCCCTCGTTCCTTTTTCTTCTGCAGAATAGCGCGGGTCAAAAAGTCGGAGGCTCGAGACCGCAAGCTCCCCCTGTACAGTCATCGGCTGGTCCCGTGCGTCCGGCGTGACCGCGTCACGGCTTGCGCGTTCAGAGCGGGGATGCTAAGCGCGTATAGGCGCATTTTTGCGCGGCCCTCGCGAGAGAGCTCGCCGAGGGAGCTTTCCCCGCGGCGTATTCACGTACGAACCCTCGGCTACGGTCGTTATAAAGCGGTTAGCGCCGCGAGCGTGTCTCGCCGCAGTTAACGTTAATGGCGCCTGGGATCCGGCTCTGCCGAGGGAGAGCGATTGATTGCGGATGCCTCTCTCTCTCTCTACCGGCCTTTTGTTAACGCTGCCTTTTTCTTTCTCGAGGAATAAACGAGCGATTTTTCGTTTTTAATTTCTGCCGTTTTATCGCTCCTTTTTTTTCATCATTTTTTGTTATTGTTCGACAAAATCTTTTTTTTTTCTTTCACTACGACAGTTCTGATCTTTCGTTTATTCATCATTACTATGATAATCTTGATATATTTCGGCGTGTGACAAGCCGAGTGTGGTCGGATAATATTCGAGCGGCTTTGCGCTCGATCAAGTCGATTCTTTATTTTTTCCCCGAAATGGTTTCGCGCACCTGCAAAAATACTGTGCTCACCGGCCCAATGTGTACTCGCGTGATCTATATATATACGTCGCGCTATGAGATCACTCGTTAATTTTTCTCTCTTTTCCATCGGATCCGACGAGCACGCGCGAATTAATATTCCATTGACACAGTTTCGCTTTTTCCCCCTGACTCGAAGAAAAAAAAAGTAAATTACTCTAAGCAGCTTATCAATGTATGAGACGCGTCATCGATTTCACGAGCGACTGAGCCGACAATTCGTCCATCGACTATCGCAAGCAGCGAATCCAGCTGGGACTTTGACGAGAGCTATACACCCAGCGCATCATTGTTTATGCCCATCTCCACGTCTAATCTCCAATGTCGTGTTATATATCTCCTGCGCGCATCCCCCGATATTATACTCCTGCTTATTGTCTACGCGGACGCGTCAACACGCTCGATCTGGCTTGCAAACGCATGACTTGGAAGGCTAATTGGGATAAATAAGCGCCCTCATGTCCGATTGTTTGTTAACGATCTTCGATCGCAATAACACGTTGCTCAAAGCAACAGCGACGACGTAGAGGCCGAATGATATTTATCGAGTGGAAAGTCTGTGTTGAACGAGCTCCGACATAGATACTATCCCCAAATTTGTAATGTAAGAAAAATCTGCATAAATGTATAGCTCTTTAATCAGCTGAATCGACTGCAGCGTAAGCGAGGAAAATTAAAAGTTTCAATATCGAAGGCAGCTATGACGCACATGGAGAAACAAAAAGAAATTGCTCGAATTTACCATAATCGCAGAGAAAAGGTAATTATTCCCCAAATAATATACAGCCAATTTCATTTTCAATCGAGCGTCTACGTTTACATTTCCGAATAATCATTTATCTCGGAATCGAATACATTTTTTTTTTACGTGTATATACATCTAACGAGTTTGCGATTGATCGTGTTTTGTGTGAGCTTTTCAACAAATGGCATTTTAACGTGTCTACATATACACTGGCTATGAAGAACGATCGGAACGTTGAACGCGAAAAACATTGGCCATTGATATCATTCACGAAAGCAGCTGCTTAAAAATAACGCGAGTTATTCATCGAGAATTCATTATTACCGACGATTGAACTTTCAACGCGTTCGCCGCTCGCGTAAACGGCTTTTTCAAAGAGCTCACATTCTCGTTCCGAGAGCCCGCGCTCTCTATAAACAAAACGAAAGGGGGCCAAAGAGGAAAAAAAAGGAAATAAACGTAATCGAGCGGGGCTTCTCATCGCCTTGATGAAATTTATCGAGTTCCAATCAGTGCTTTTCATCTTCGACCGTGGCCCAGCCCTGGGCCCTGTACAACAATTTCGATAGTGCGCTAACGCGCGTTTTCTGGAATCCTAAACATTTCTCGATCCCCCCATATATCGTTGGCTTTTTTACACTCGTTTCGCATGGGCTTATAAACCTCGTGGCACGCGAAATTAAAATAATTCAACGATTGAGCTTGATTTTGAATACGCTAAAAAAAAACACACACGTACACAATAATCGTTGAATAAGCAGATAAACATTCTTCCATTGCGTGAAAATTCCCCGCGTAAAAATGCAAAACCAGGCGTGTTCGTAACGAACGAAGCAATCACTCGAGAGGCAGAGGCTCTTGCCTCCATAATCCGAGCGCTGTCGAATTCAAGTTGGCAAAGGTAGAAAGGGAGGCGGGACGTATCATTGATCGGAGAACGAAATATTCGAAACGATACGGTATTCAGTGAGCGCGCGAAATTAATGGAAATTAGCGTAGGCCGGACGGGAAGGGGGATTGTCTCCATCACGAGCTCGTCGTGCAGCAGTTCGCGGACGCTGCGGGATTCGGGGTTCGTTTGTAACTCGACGTCGTGTGCGGCCGAATGATTTATTGGTCTTATTATGTCGCGCATACTGATCGCTCACTCGATCCCCGCGGGCGAATTTTCGCCTGCCGACAAATGCGTTGAGCCTGTAATTCTTCAAATTACACCTCGGCCCCCCCACGCAAGGCGCGTATTGTTTTATTTCAAAAACGTGTAATTGAATTTTACCGCTGAATTATGAGAGAGTTTTCCAAGCTGACGATTGCAAGCCTAGTGGTATCCTCCACATGTTCGAATACATACCAACACTGCGATTAAACAAATTTTTAACGATAGAACATTTCAAAGTGACTATAACGAAGGAAAAAAAAAGTTAATCACGTCTGGGCTATTTGTACTCAGCTTCCGGTGTCTCGCGTTCAATTTGCACGTATGTGCGTAAGCTGTGGGCCAAGTGCAAAAGAGGAGAGGGAAGAGGGACTTAGCGCCGCGAGGATGGCAGTAGCGTCGGCGGCTGTAAGGCCAATGATTGCGAAAAGTTATGCATGAGCCGGTCCGACTCTGACGTGCTCGGCATTCCTTATTTCGTTGGGCCGGCTGGGCTTGAGGAAACTTGCAAGCCGCAGATTTGCGCAACTTGCTAGAAACGTAATCCCAGAGAGAGAGAGAAAAGCTCTACTCCTTGGAAGTTGTGCGTGCAATTGGCTTTGTTGTAGATTTTCCCCCTTAGTTTTTCCTCCCTTGGCTTCCCTCCCTCCCCTCTCTCGCCTGTCTTTTCTTTTTTTTCCGCTGTCTGGAAATCATTTGTACAACGGACAATCCGCCGGATATATTCAGAGTAAAAGAAACTTTTGGGGATAAACATAAATTTAATAACACAAAAGTTTGATAAGTACGAATTTCGTTTTTTTTTTGTCAACAAACCAGCTACGCAAAAAGATTTATATATATATATATATATACAACACGTGTGCGATCTCTCTCTATCTCTCTCTTTCTCTCTCTGGAACACTTGAATTTTACACCATTTACACAACTTCTTATAAACGTTGCCAAAATTCCCATCGTAAAATTATCAAATTCATCAACTTGCTCGAGTAAGCCCCTTTGCCTCCCCCCTCCCTGCTTGAGAGAGCAGTTTTGGCAAAGGACCTTGTTACCGCAGGGCGCGCAGAGTGTGCGTATAGGAAACCACGGGGGCCTCTTGGCTGTGATTTCGAAAATTAATTCCAAGTCCCGTGTAACAAGACGAGAAATTTCAATTCCAGAGCTTCCCCCCCCCCCTGCCCAGCTCTCGGGAGAAAATCCATCAAAGCGGAAGGCACATTCGCCGGGGTAGCCGGAAGTTTTCGCGGGAGCAGCGGAGAAGGCATTAAGCAACCGCGGGCCCGGTCACACGTGTATAATCTCGCGGTCGCCGGGACCGCGCTCTGCTCTCTCCGCTCGTAAATTATCCCGAGGAAGCAGTGGCCGCGCTCTTTCGCGCGACCGTAGGAGGGTGGAGACTCTCGCCGGAAGTTCTCTCTGCCGCTATTCCTCCCCGGCGCGCTTGTCTCATTCGCTCCGGCTACGGCGAGCGTCACTTCGGCCAAGTGCCGTATAGAAGCGCACCGGTGCCGTAATGTGCCCCGAGAGCAGATTTACCGCGATGACGTGGACGGCTGATTAACTGGCGCCAACGATCTCTTCCAACCGACGTTGGGAGTGGATGTAAAAGAAGCTGCGGAATAAAGAGACGCGTGTCAATGTTTTGTACACGCGCGCCTCTTTCTGTGACGGTTTTGAGACCTTTTCAGCGCAATGATAATAAATATACTGCGGGAATTCGTATTGATTTGCACATGTCGCTATTAAAAGTTTTATACGAAGACGATATTGGCACCTAATTGATTCGAGATATACGTATGTAGTACGCAATTTTTTCTCGGAACCCCAAAAAAAAGATCGTTATCGCGAAGTAAACTTTCTTTCGAGTGATGTTCAAAGACGTGTAGAACTTTTGCCACAGGTGTTCCCTCGCCTTTCTGGCAAGTTAGAAAACAAAACGAAATTTATCAGCTTCGTAACTCGATTAACGTCGTCAGAAAAATCGTATCGACATGATTACGCGTTAAAGCAACCTAATGTGTATTATCGTTATTTCGCTGATTCTTTTCATTAAATTTCGTCATTACGCAGTGTAGGCTTGGCCGAATTTTGAAATCAAGCCCATTCTTTTGCGTTGACAACATGTCAGAAATAATTGGTCCTTTTTAATTAGCTGGCTCGAAATTGTTTACAAATCTTTAACAATGGGGAACGTAATGCGTTACGACAACAAGGAAAATATACTCGAAAGGGAGCATCTATAATTATCGTAACCAATTGTTTTGAGAACACATTGTACGTTACTATAATGTGGTAACAACTTGGCAATTGGAAATTTGTACGAGAGAATATTTTTCGAGTGCAATTAAACAAATTTCAAGACAACGTGAAAATCAAAATATTGTTCAGCGCTAACATTATAATAGTTTATCAAAATATTATAAAGCAGTCTTGAATGCCTCACGTACGACGACTCGGCTCATGCTTATTGCGGTTAAGATACATAATAATATTAAGATAATTAATATTATTTATTTATGCATATACTTTCAAAATGTGTGACCAGATGAACAACTCTAAGCTTACATGCATCTTACCTATAAAATGAGCTCGGCTTAAAAAATTACTTTTCAATCGTACTTTTCCATTTTTGGTGCGCTTGTTATAAAAAATTGTCATCTATTTTAAAGCTCTTTATAACGACCATGAAAACAATTTTTGGATTGATTCTCTTGTTTCCTTCCTGTATTGCGAGTACAATATATAATTCGCATAAAAATCTAAAAACTTTTGACTCGGAATGCAACGATGCACATCCATATAAACGTTAATTGCAAGATGCAGGTGAGAGGACAAGAAATGCGATTCGTACAATTGACCGAGCCAACTGAATTAACGAGCAATCCAGTTTACATGGAGGCCACCGATTCGTTATATTTTACCATGGATTCGACAATTATGAAGGTAGACTTGGATATCGGAAAAGTGACTTGCTGGCAAGTATGTAAGAATAGTAAATTTAAATCACTTGTGAGGTAAACTTTACCTATGCGATCTGATTCAGGTATTGGAGCTATCAGAACTTTTTACGGGCTAAACGGTACCTATTGCCGTCTTTCGCGTGGGCAACGAATTGGGAATGTTTAAAATAATTTTGAACGATGATTTTACTATGAGCAGAGAACTTGTAGGTGAGTTTTACTCGATTTTTAATTGTGCCAAATGCTGTGACAATTAAGCTTTTGTGCCTGCTCAAGATTTTTTCTGAATTTTTATTTTTTTTAATTTAAATTAATTTATAATTTAAAAAAAATTATAATTTTATAAAATAGATCCCGATGACTTAGAGATTAGCGTAAGGATATACACCTGTAGCAGCAAAGTTGACGCAGAGAATAATCATGGTTCATTTTGGCTAGACCCAGTTAAGAATGTGATTTATAAAAGTAATGGTTTTCAAACGATCAACTACAAATTTTGAAGATCATTGGTCTTTTTCGATTATTTTTAGATCTCAGGTTGACATGACCAAGGACGAAAATGAACATTTGTGGATCGCGATGAGTACACTGCCTGCATTCTACGGAAGTTACGTAAGTTTATAATGAGAAGAGAATTTGAAAAAAGGTTATTCTAAAAGTCTCACAGATCCGATATTTTTTTAGATACTCAAGTTAGACCCAAGTTCAAATTTAATACTAAAAGTACTGGACGTTATCCAAGTTTCCTTTACTAATAAATTCACTGGACTCACTTTCGGCGGTCGTGACAACAATATTCTGTACGCTTGTTCATTTAAAACACCTCATTCAAGTTAATAAGAATAAAGTATAAGGAAAGTTTAATTTGGTAGGCACACAATTTTTCTTGTGCAATACCTACATGGGTTGTAGATACAAGAAACAATTTTGCAGACATGAAAAGTGATAAAGTTCAAAATACATAGATAAATCTTTACAATCGCATGTAAATATGAATTTTATGAATAATATCGCAAAATTGCTACTTTTTAGTCAAAAATAACTCAATGTAAAACAAATATTAAAATAAATGAAATTAAGAAACTATGTATTTCATAATTTAACTGTCATATTTATTACTTGCCTTCGCACGAGTCATTTCTTATGTTTGTACCTTTAATAAATAGTTGATGAAAATAGATTTACGATTAAATTTTTAATTTTAATAATGACATTTTTACGTTATTATTATGTTTTTATTTTCCAAAAAAATGAGGCATATTTAAGAAAATTGATTTATGCGACTATCGTTTAGAGATGAAAAAAGATAGTAAATTAATATCATACAAGAAAACTCATTGAAGATAACATATTTACAAGTACACCCTCGCTTATCAAATTTCTTGTATCAATTTTCGTAATTTTAGGTAGTTAACCATTTGAAAAGTCAATTGAATAACATAATAAAAACAATTTCCTACACTAATCAACGATTTGACAGTACTCATGACTCAAACACCACCAAATTTATCAAAGACTTCAATATAACTACAACTTTCAAGGCAGCGCTAATCCAGTTGTCAAAAACAATTTTTTCAAAATCTATGAAAGAAGATTTTGGATCACAATATAATATTGTTATTTGACAAAATGAAATCAATTCAGCATATTAATTGTTACAGTTTATAATTTATTCCTCTCTTAATCCGCACAAAATCTGTTCCAAAAATGTTCTAAAATTGTATACAGAATGCTCTCCTAAATACGGAATTGTGGGAAGAAAGCGGAATTTATTTGAAACAGCCCGTTTTGAATAAAAGAATCATTTAGTAAACTCTAAAACGAATTAAACTTAAGATAAGCAGTTTTATTTTGAATTATTCATCTTTAAGATAAATTTTGATTTACATAGCAAAATCGATACTACTTTAACAAAAATAATTCACTATAAAAAAATAACAATAATTAAAACTTATTGTAGTAAAAAGTACTAATGATCTAATTTCGTAAAATTAACCGAAGTAATAATGAAGATTTATTTAAATTAACCCCGTCTTAAATTCTTAATACCAAAAATAACATATTTACCTCACCGTTTTTTTTCCATTTTCCAAGAAAATTAGAAATATTCAACAATACTGATTTATGTGTCTGTAATATAGATATGGAAAAAGATAACACGTATTAATTGCATAGCATAATTCATTGACACAGATGTTATTTAGAATGTCGTAACATATCGCGATACACGAGCAGCCATATAAATACTTCGCGACAGTTTTTCAATTTTTACGTATTCTCTTTAAAGTGTCTCGGTTCAGTTGAATTACTCATCGGCACGACGAAAAAATTTGCAAAATGTTAAAGACTATTTTCCTTCTGTTTTGCGCAATAGTAATAGTTTCAGCTACGTCCATCGTATACAGCGTGGAATACACACTACCAGCTCTAAAAAGTCGTGAATACATTGTTACTCCAACACGAGTGAGGAGTTTGACGGAGCATAAAAAACGTATGAACGATACCATCCTCGATTTCGTAAGTTTTTAACTCCCACAAATTCTCATAAGAATTTGCTAAAGCAACCGTTTCGATAAGTTGATTAATTATTTTTTATTTAGATCGGATTAGTTAGCCAGTACAAAGGCTATGGCGCGGAAAGTTACAAAGTCAAAACGAAGGATGGTTATACTTTGGTTATACACAGACTTTATCGGTTGAATTCGCCGATAAAGAAAAGAAGAGCAGTGTTTGTGCAGCATGGATTGTACGGCTCATCGGACATGTGGGTCGTCCTAGGTCCGACTAAATCTTTAGGTAAAAATTTAAATTCTGACATTTTTATTTGATTAACGTTGAGTTGCATCTTGAGAAAAAGCAAAAGAGTAAAAATTTTATCTTGAAGCATTTCAGCTGGCGGATCAAGGCTATGATCTTTTCTTTGGAAACGTTAGGGGCAATACGTATTCGCGAGTCCACGACGTCTATAATCCCGATGTAGATGATGAATTTTGGAAGTTTACGTAAATACTCGACTGTATATTCATTGACAAAACGTTGAAAGTTGAATGATTAAGTGCAACGTCCGATTACTTTATTTTAGACTGGAAGATTTAGCTCTGAAAGATCTGAGAACGTCGCTCGATTTTGTTCTGGATAAGACGAAGCAAAAAAGCCTGACGTACGTAGCGCATTCAATGGGCACAACATTAATGTACATACTTCTGTCCACGCGACCGGAATATAACAACAAGATAAATCTTTTCGTAAATCTAGCACCAGTTGCTTATTTCCGAGACCCCGGCCTTTCATTGCAAGCCATTATGTTTTCGACCCTCGTAAGTATTCCGTCGTTTTAGTATGATATTTTTTTTTACATTGAAAAATACATTCTTTTTATATTTTTACAGTCTATAGCAAAATGGTACAGTGCTTATCAAATGTTACCCGTATCTACTTATCACTTGGGAATAATACAAAAATACTGCCAAAATCCAACTAGTTCTTTTTGCCATACAGTGCTTAATACTATAATGGATACAACGGGATTGGACGTCGTAAGTATAACAAAAATTTGTTATACCAATAAAAATAATATACTCTTTTTTAAAAAATTAATTTTTTACAGGCCAAGATAATGGCTTACACTCCTGCGGGAACGTCAAGACTTGTAATAGAACACTTTGATCAATTAATATCGTCTGGTAAATGAAATAATCCTTTGCACAATTCCAAATGTTTTTTGGACTTGTCTGACCAGAAATTGAATAATTTATGTATTTATTTGTATATGCAGGAAAATTGCAAAAATATGATTACGGATGTGGAATATTTTCTTGCGAAAATCAAGATGTTTATCAACAGGACAAACCTCCGGAATACAACTTAAGATTCGTTAATACTTCAATTGTATTGGTTCACGCCGTAAGCGATATTTTTGGAACACCAACCGTAAGATTTTCGTTTCATATTTATAACGTACACCGTGTTTATCGATTTCCTTGTATCAATTTTCATTATTTCAGGATGTTACTTATTTGCAAAGGGCATTACATTCAGTAATAAAAACAATTACAATCAAGGACTTAATGTTGACTAGGACACCACCGGATCTATCGAAACCTGCACCAGCAGTGCAACTTCCGAAGAAACAGTAATCTAAGTTGTTTTAAGGCAATCGAGCCCAGGTTGCGAAGAGCTTACAACACTAACTGATGAAAGAAAAGTGCAAAAATTAATTAACACGATTGGATTTAACAATTGTCAATATTAATTAGAGCAGTTAATCAAAATAAAAGGTTTCCTCGTTTTTTTTTTATTTTTTCATATGACATGTTATTTATTAAGGTTTTCTATTTTATTTAACTGTTAAATAAATCTATGCGCGATAAGTGTTCCAACGCTATGTCGTAAAAAGTAACAAAGTTGAATAAGAGAAACAGTATATCCGCTCGTTCTGCACCCACAAAGAAGATTAAACAGCTCTTGTAAGTTAATAACTAATATCATTGCTACACGCTTGGGTAATACAATCTACCACACGATGATCGCTTTCGCGGGTGCTTCTATATACTCGAGAGTGAAAGAGCAAAGGAGAAAAGTGTGTACGCGCATACATGTGTCTAAACGTTTAAGTCGCTGATAAGCGTGTATTGTCTATTAAGCCAGTCCGAGTAATTCAAGTTTCGAGTCAAGGAGCCGTTTCAATGCGCGCAGGAGAGGGCATTACGTATGCGATTCGATATCGATTAGTACCTGCATTACCTTTTTATCTATAGTAAGACAATGATGAAATTTCGTAAGACATTCGCATTTGTCGCGACCTTTTCCTAATCGAGAAGCTGTACATCGAAAGGAAAAATATCAGGAATGAATCGAAGGGCAATAGGCAGACACATCCATAAAACGCGAAGAAATACAAGGCTATAGATTCGAGGAGCAACACGTCAAGAGGAGGACACGGGAGTTAAAAGAAAGTGAGCCATTTGCGCTGGGAGGCGGAATTCGAGCGGAACCGTATAATAAAACGATCTCTCGGCAAGGGAGAGGGGCTTTTCTCATACCAAGCCCCGCGTACACTAAATCAATCCGCGGGGCCCGCGCAATGCTGATATCGCTCCTTTTCCGCCGCCCTCCGTTTTTCTTTTTTCACGCGCCCTACGGCCGAAATGAGCAGCCTATATTCTCTTCTCTCTCTCTCTCCAGCTCCTCGCTCTTCCTTATTCATTACGCTGAAATTGAATGTTCGAATGACCTTTATTTCGTATTCAACTCGGAGTTTTTTAGTTTTGTTTCCCGATGTTCCAACTAAATTTGCCGATATGTTTTTCTAGTAACAAATAAACACAATTAACGATTCATTCAAATTCTAACTTTATTGCGCGAGACGAAAGAGAGCTTGCGCATTCCCTTGGCGGCGCGTAGTCACTCGATATCCGCGCCCTCGCGTCATTTCCCCGGCGTCCCTGGCGGCAGGCCTCAAGAGCAGAGAGAAAGAAGAGAAGGTCTCTCTGTTCCTGCCGGAACAGAGTGTCGCGCGCGGGAAACCACATCCGCGAGCCGGCAAGAAAGCAGAGCACGCTGCTCACCTTCGTTATGTGTACGCAGAACCAATACCCCCCTGACCTTACGGATCTTTCCAGCGCTGACGTGAGCTTGCTAGCGAACTTGGACGATTTTTTTTTACTTTTTAAAAAATAAAACGGCTGGACTCGTTTACTCTTAACACGTTCCGACCTCGTGATTAACCCTTCATTTTTTCCGTTATATATACCAAGAGACACAGAACGCGATAAGACGATTGGTTAAAGGCTAACAATCTAATCAAGCGCTCGAGGTAATCTAACGAATCTAAACATCGGGGCCCATCCCCCAAGATCGCTTAGCAATATCCA
The DNA here is from genome assembly GCA_030522585.1 of Anagyrus pseudococci. Taxonomy (NCBI): domain Eukaryota; kingdom Metazoa; phylum Arthropoda; class Insecta; order Hymenoptera; family Encyrtidae; genus Anagyrus; species Anagyrus pseudococci. Next base: position 32,484 of record JAPYYQ010000936.1, read on the forward strand.
CAACTCACAAGCTGACGCGGCGGCGCGCGGGAAAATCTCGGGCTGATTCCGAGAGAGGAGGGACAGCCTCGGAATACCAAATCGAAGGGTCTCCCCCGGCAAAAAAAAAAGTCGAAGAGGAGGAAAGGCGAGCTCCCCTTCGGCCGAGCCATTAAAAAAGAAATCGAGCCAGCGGCGCGATCCGTAAAAGTTCGCAGGGGCTGCTGCGAGAGAGAGGGAAAGTAAAGCCGGCACTTGCCGGCTGCTTTTTTCCGAAATGGAAAATCAATACGGCCCTCGTGGTCCTCCTGCTCGTTTCTATTTCTTTTCCCGCCACCTTTTCTCCGGCTTCACCTCCTTCCAGCCGAAAAGTTCAATTCGATCAGGCGCGCGCACCCCTCGCCCCGGGGCCACATTATACGACTGCCTAGAAGAGGGATGAGGAAGAAAGGTGTGCAGGTCCAAAGGAGCTCGTTCCTCCCACCCTCTCTCCCAGCTTCTGTATCTGCTACGGCGGTCCCGGGGCGAGATTTACTTTTTCTTAAACATGAAATCTATCAAGCCCTTTCTTGCCGAGGGTTGTACTGTAGGTAGAGGGGATGGACGAGAAATTATAGCTTTTCATTTGAAATGCTAATGACCGGCGCTGCCGTTGCGCGACGTCTGGACGAACGTGAATTTGGAGAATGAGCATGGCTTTTGTTAGGGGGTGGGGGGGAGGGGTCTGATGATTGTTTGCGAGATTCTTTTGCGCATTAGGCTCTGGAAATGGAACGAGAGCGTCGATATGGTCTGCTTGATGTGTCCGTTGTATAACAACGGAAATCTCTTGTTTCAAGGTTGACTTTTTTTTCCTAATAAGAAGGCATTTCGTCGCAGAATTTTTCTACAAACGAACGCACTACTTTCGTTCGCTAATAAACTGTGAATTCGATATAGTTCAGCTGTGATTTTTTTGCTCCCAATAGCGGCTGGCCTATAGGGAAGGGCGTTCGATGGAAATAAATTTAAAAAAAAAAAGGAATTAATCCATTGTGGAGCGGCGCGGCACACGCACGCGTTCGCCGTAAGTGCAACGATCACTCGAGAGCCTTAGAATATGTCCTAAGATTTCATTGCCAGCTCGGAGCAAAACGATATTCAAAGGCGTGGCCGGCTGCTATAAAATCATAGGCCGCTGGGCCGGCGAGCACAGTTCTGTCTTGGGATACGTCGGGAAGACACATCGAGTGCAACGCGATGATTTGCAAAGTAACTATATACGCATTTACTGATATTTATAATCATGAAATAAGCTAACGAAACTACTTTGTACTTTTTTATTTATGTACATGTTTCTTCACAACAATGTTGTTAGAATAATTTTTTAAAAAATCACAATTTTTAGTATTTAACCGTCGTCGGGCTGATCGCTCTGGCCGAGGCCTCGATCATAACAACGCCGACGGCGAGCATCGCAGTGGCCCAGCCAACGGCAGCCGTTATCAGAACGGAGAACCTCGACTCCCCGCCGCGCTACAGCTTCAGCTACAGCGTAGCTGACGGCCTGACAGGTTTGTCCTCGCTTATCCACTCCAATGTAACTTATATATTGGAAAATAAAATGTAACTCTGCTGTCTGCAGGTGACAACAAGGCCCAGGAGGAGACGCGCGACGGCGACGTCGTCCAGGGCAGCTACAGCCTGATCGAGCCCGACGGCTCGAGGCGCACCGTCTCCTACGCGGCCGATCCCGTCAACGGCTTCAACGCCGTCGTCCAGAAGGACCCGCGACTCGTAGTCGCCGCTCCCGTCCAGGTGGTCAGGTCTAACGTCGTCTCACCGGTCCAGGTCGTCAGCCAGCTCGTCCGACCCGCCATCGTCTCGCCTGTGCAGGTGATCAACGGCCAGGTCGTCCGGCCGGTCGTCGTCTCACCCGGCCAGGTGATCGGTCAGGTAGTTCGGCCGGTGATCGTAACGCCCCAGGTGGTCGGACGTAGTCAGACCGTGGTCAGCGGAGCTGTTGGGGTGAGTATGGAAATGCACCGACGATTCTCGCCTGTGTACTGACTCGCTTTGTCAATCGCAGCAATCGGTGGTCAACGTGGGCAACGTCGTGCGCCAGTCTACCGTGCTCGGGCCCACGGTCACCTCGGCCAACGTGATCTCGAGCCAGCAGGGCCGGCTCATCAGCAGCGTCAACGGCATCCCCGTTACTACCGTTGGACTGGTGGGCCAGGGAAACACGATCGTCGAGCAGCAGCAGCAACAGCAGCAGCAGATACTCGCGACCGCCGGCACTAGCGTTACCGATCAGACTGTCGTCCAGTAGGCCGATGTACTTGTACCCGCTCCTTTGCTCCGACTTCCTCGCACATAAGATAAACCGACGTAAACCCTCTCCCCTCCCCCCCCCCTGCCGCAGAACAAACAAAAAATGAAGAAAAAAAAAAGAGGTACACGTAGATGTAAGTTATAATTTTGTAAACGAGACACGTAGAGGGTGACGAAGAGTAAAAACATCGTTTTCGGGAATACACGATGGCCACGATTGATTGCAATAAAACATTAACAAATTTCAAATTTACGACTTTATCTTTATATGCTACATATTGAGTGAAAATAAAATGATGAAACTTTGAATTTTTGTAAAATAAACACTTACATTTATTTGTTCATTGAAAACTGTAACGCAATACGTAACAAAATTTAGTCATTGTTCAAATATATTGTTTACAGCTAATTCGTATTTTTTTATATAATTCTATATAATACAATTAGAGATTACATTATCACTTATGTACAAATATTCAAACGCACGTTAAGTTAAGATCACACTGAATAATTAACAAATTTACATAAAACTAAAACTATCTTGATCCATGTCATTGTAGGCTCCAGCTACCCAGTCTACTAAGTACCTTATTTTTTCAGTCTCTTCATCCATTGATTTGTAATCGTCTATCGCTTTTTTTAGGCAAATTGATAAATTTTTCAGAGTAGACTGCAAATTGAAAAGAAAAAAAACAATTATTATTTCTTCATTGACGCGTATAAAAACGTAAAAATAAATTAAATTCACTTACAGAAGGCCATTCGTCTCTGAATACAGCAACAGCTTGGCCACTCAACATGTCAATTGATAAAATATTTTCTTTGAGTAATTTCTTTAAAAAGTTTCCACAATTTATCCAAACATTTTCGTTACTGGCTTTTAACATTAATTGTATATTTCTTGGACTTAGTATCCTTGATAATGGAGAATCAGATTCAGAAAACTTTAAATGATCTATTTTCCACACTTTGATAGCTTTTTCTTGTACTTCATTCGTAAAGATATCATTACGAAATGTAACTATAAAATAGATAATATTACGATTAAAAATAAACGTCTAACTTTGAATATTCATTAGTAGAATAATAAAGGCAAATGATAAAGGTAACTTACTTAAAAACAAGCATAAATCAACGCTTAAAGCTGCAATAATTTTTTCCGAAGCGGACTTTAAATCACTGCGCTCTGTTAAGCAAACATACAACTGGTCCCAAAATTTATCAATAACGTCTAATGATAAAGGTTTTCCCTCCAACAAATCCCATATGAATTTCTAAGAAAAAAAAGAAATAATTTCATTATAATTTACACTTTACATGTTTAATCTTGCTTTAGTTTAAATATCTCACCCTCATTTCTTGAATTATATCAGTAGGACTTAGAGCACTTGGATTATGGCATTTCTTGTCAACAACGGGTTCATTAACCGATTTATAAGATTTTAACTCAAGTTCCATATCTTTCATGAAAATAGAACTTCCAACAATATGGGATCGAATCCACTGATCTATTCTGTCCATGGACATTCTTATAGCTATCTTTGTACAAATGTTTTTAACGGAATCCAAACAATCTTCCGATAACAATGACGCAATAGCTTGTGTTACTCGAGATTCGCACATTTTCGGTATTACTTCCGCACTTTTCATCTTTGTGTTCTCCACAGCTTTGGCTGACAGTACATTCATATCTTTCAACAAAGCATTCTGAAAATATTTACAAAATTAATTAGGATAAAAATTACACAAGTATCATTACAATAAAATTACACAAGTATCATTATTACCTTAAGGGATTCAGAACCTTTTTCCAAAATATCACCACATTTTTTATGAATAATTTCTTTTAACGCTTCGTTAGTTTTCTTTCTTTCAACTGTCAATAAATTATTACATATATATTTAACACAACTGGATGCTACTCTTTCTGCTACATACTCAACAGTTTTTCTTGTAGACATAGGTTGACCATGGAAAAATGCTTCTTCTAGTTGAATCTAAAAACAAATTATTTGCATGTTAAAATAATTGTAAGAAACGTGTAGTTTTTTCAATCAGAATTTAAAAAATTACCTCTAAATGCTTTGCAGTTGCCTTTCTGATATTCGATTTTTGTAGTTGACTTGTAACTGGAGTAACATGCTTATACGTCGTACTACTATTGATACTTGGATTTCCAGGCGTTAATAATATATTTAATTCTCTCAAAAATGGACAACAATTATACAGTACTCTATCGTCAACCATTTCTAATTTATCTAAAAATAAACTGGGTTTGACCGAAACAAGAGAAGTGTCCGCGTCGGTCAAACTATCACATTCAATTTTATTGACTGACTGCGGCGCCTCACAAATCATTTTCAAAGATTTATTATTGTACTTTGATTGCCAGTTGTAATATAACTCCTTTGGAAAAACTGGCAGCTCAAACAGCCAGCCAATAGCGAGCTTGATTAAAATAGCAGTCTTCTGAGACATCAACTCTTCCGACTTCGTCGTTGTATGGTACCTAGAAGCCCGATAAATGCAGTAAAGCATTTCCAAAACTTTTTTGTAATAAGGCAGCCGAAGAGACGCGTGATCCATCATTGCCAAGTATTCAACTACCCAAGGAACCGTTAATGATAATTTCCCTGCGATTAACGCTGTTTGCAGACAATATTGTAGGTCAATACGTGGTAAGCACTGTAAATTAAAATTTAAAAAAAACACAGATTAATAATACAGAATTGAAAATACAAAATTGCGCATCAAATTCATTAAATTCTATTGACTTACTTCACTGCGTAAAGTTACTTGAGATGCAATAACATTTTCTAGCATGCTTGTTTCTGACTTGTATGGTAAGGAAGTGATATATCCCAAGAATTTTGCTAGTAATCTTAAGCTCGATAAACACGCTATGAAGTTTTGTTTGGTTTGCTCATCAACTTCAGTATCTGTAGGGGAAAAAATTATCATTATAATTTACTATTTTCCTTTTAAATATATTTAACAAAATATAACGTACCTCTATCTTCAATGTCGCTGTTGACGAATTGGGAATCATTAAGTTCCATAATTTCATGTACAAAAGTATTTTCAAGATAGGTATGAAACATTGGTTGATTTGAATGAAAAATAAAATCTTTATAGAATTCTTGAATGCCCGGAAATGAGGGTAAAGGTACTGGTCCGTTTTGTGATGAAGGTGTTATAAATTTCTTTTGCAATTGCGTGAATTTTTCAGGATTGTTATCCTTTAAATTCTTAAGAAAACTTGTCGTTTCATCGTTTAATAAATCATCCTACAAAAGAAACTTATTTTAGTAAATAGTTTTTATTGATGATTTTAAAAAACAATGAACAGGAAAAATTACCTGATGTCCACTTTGAATGCAGGAAATAAGCATTTGCGACGTAAAGAGACGCGAAAAATGTGTTAAATTTATTACATCGACGTGCATTGAGAGTATATTTTTAATTTTTCCACCCAATGCAATTTGAAAATTCCAGCCAGGTACTAAGTGATTGTCCTCCCAAATCTTTAAGATTTCATAAAACATATCGCGCTGTTTTCGAAAAGCAGTAAACGCTGTACTTGACGGAAACTTCTCGCGGTTGTCAGTGTCTATTTGAAAGCACACATTTAAATCTACGACACTGAAAATACAAAAAAATTAGTAAAATCTTTTCAATCAATTGTATTCACAGACGAAATGTTTGACAAAATAAAATCTCGACTTACCCAATATTTAATACAGATTTCATCTTGTTAGACTCTGATACTTTGCTATCGTAAATCGAATTCAAATAACTACATAGTTCAGGTTGAAAAACAGAAATTTGATTGTTTTCACAAAGCAGCTTTAAAGTCACTCTATCTAAACATTTTACAAAGGCCTTTTGGTGTTTAAGAACTTGAGTTGAAAAATATACACAATTATGTGGTGTACCAAGATACAACGTTTTATTGTTTTTGGTAACTTTTGCTCCAATGGAGTTGTTGGCTTCTTGGGCATCCTCAATTTTGTCACTTATCAACATCATCTTTAACTTATCATTTACTACATTACTACTCTCAGTCTCACTGTTTTCTATATTCGAATAATTAATATCGTCAAGCGACCCATTTTGATGAGTATTAACTTCAGTAAAACGTTCAACTTTATTATTTACATTATTTTCATCCGAAAAATTGTCAAATTTTAAAGATCTCCTCAATACTGCTAAATTTTTCTTTGTAATACATACACTATCATTTTTTTCTAGTGTACTATTTTCCTCTTTTTCTTCAAAATTTGTCAGAGCAGAGGATAACTCATCATTGTTATCAAAGTATTGAACAGTAATTAAATGAATAATAAAATATAATTCCGTCATTGGATTAATAATTAAATTATGGTCTAAAAATCTACTGTACAGTTCAGCTAAAACGTCTAAAACTTCAATGTTTTTTACCAACAACTTATTTGGAACAATGATAGATTTTGATTGCAAAACTTTTTGAGGTGTTCTTGTCAGTATTTTGAACCTTGGTAGATTTTGTTCAACTGTTGAATTTTCATTTGCATCTACTTTTTCTTTAACAGCGTCTGGTTTTTTCTGTCGTTCAATTTTTATGAGTCCTCTTTCAACTTGGAAAGATTCATTATCAACAGATTTATCAATAGGAGAAACATTCACAAATTGTGGATTTTGTGTAAAAGGTCTTGATACATCTCCAAAAGCTCTATTTTCTTTACTTCCTGAAAAGTGATAATTAAAATTTATAAAATTATTATTAAATTATAAGTTGAATATTTTTAATTCACTGTAAAATATTAAAATTACTGTACCTTCATTATTTTCTGCATTAAGTGGTGTAGGATTAACTTTTCTTCTTCTTCTTGTATTATTTTCTGAATATGTAGAAGAAGTATCTGACAAAATATTTAAGCTACTATCCATTTGTTCTACGCTTCTAGAAGATGTTTTACCCTTCTTTCCACTACCTTTTTTTGAACTTCTACTTTCTGTAACAATAAAATCACCTAAACTCACATTTTGCCTTGGGGTAACTTTTGAATTTTTAGGTGTATTAAAAGCCCTTTCTGGTGTACTAGTTAAATTTTGATGAAATGGCGAGTCACCAGTCTGATTACTGTTATACCTATTTTGAGCTTTTATTTGTACTGGACTAACGAATGAATTACTATATAAAGGTGACATAGGACTTTGTATGATTCTATTGGTAGAAGAATTTGATTTTTGAGAATGATTTGCATAAGAAAATTCTGAAGATTCATTTTTTGTTGGAGTATTAAATGCACTCAAGGTACTAGAGTTATTTCTTTCAAGGCTTGGGAAAGATTCATTGTATAAACTATTATTTTTATACTGCAGTGAGTTATTTTGATCACGCTCCGGGCACTCTTTAAAACTTGGATTAATGTTTCCCATTTGGGTAGGGCTACAGCTTTTCAATTCAATCCTTTTTCTTGGTAAAGTCATTTTGTTCTTGGGAATTGGAGCACTATTTTTTGGAACACTGGAACACCAATTAGCCCAGCCAGTGGGTGAACTGTATACAACATTTTGTTGAACTTCACTGAATCTATTTTCTGACGAATTATGCTTAATAGGAGTACTTGTATTTTTGTTATTAGAATCAAAACTGCTGTTGATTGGCAATGCTGACTTGTTTTCTTGCAATGGATCACTTGAAGAGGATGTAGATTCAGCAGGTACATCTTTTTGTTGAGAAGGTGAAGTATTTTGTGCTGATTCTTTATCTGTCTTGGCAGATTCAACAGTTTTATTGATAAATGATAAAACTTTCTTTGCAGGAGTTTTACAGCCAGAAGCAGCAGTCTCAAGTACACTAACGAAAAAAGTAGAAAATTAATTATAAAAAAAAATTAAATAAACGATCAAACGTTAAATTTATCGATCATTGACGAATTTTTATATTTGCGTGAACTAAACCCTTACCTTCCAAATTGGTCCCGCAAATAATTCAGAAAAAAACTGATAAACTCCTCTCTTGTGCAAGTGGAGTTAAACTTCATCCATCGGACGCTCTGCAATAACAACGCCACACAGTAAGGAGCCGAATTTAAAAAAATTTATTAACGCAACAGGCCGAGTACTTACATTAAAATCGTCGCTTGTCAGCCAATTGATAAGGTCGTCGGATGATGTCCTAAAATTCAGCAGATCGTCGAGCAATTTGTTCGCCATCCTGGCTAAGCGATGCAGCACGAGTTTCGTATATGTCTCGACTTTTCACAGGATGCGAGGATTCTGCGAGCGTTGCCTTTGAATAGAATGGCCCAAAGTGGAGTCCAACTCCATGGTACGTTAAACAAGCTGCTCCAAACCGAGCCAACGCTTCTGCTAGCGTGCTAGCGTCGTACCCGATTAATGGCTTTACGACTCCGACCGACTCCAATATGCAGCCTATGTGCAGCGCCCACTGCAGCGGGTCAGCTGCACTCAGGTTAGGTTGGCTTGTTGGATGTACGCGCTCTTTTGGAGTTTCGGAGCATCAAACGTAAATATCGAACGATATCTCGATTTTCAACGACGGCATAAAAATTATAAAATTAAGAATATAATGATTTGATTTACAGTAAAAAATTAATGTTCGTTCGTGAAATGAAAATGTAAATAATTGCTCCGAAAACAAATGACTACATTTTTCACGACAGTTGCGTATTAAATTTGACTTGGTATTTTACATAACCGCTTTGTATATTACATATTTGTTTTATCCTCTTAAGCGTCTGCTGTGCTGTATAACCTACAAATCTGTAAAACAATATGCGTTGACGATTGTTGTTGGCTAATAACAAACAAAATCTACCTGTCGAAATTGATCAACCAAACAAACATTTAAAAAATGAGAAATATTTTTCTACTTCTTTTGTCATCTTTATTGATTTCGGTAAGTTTATTTCAATTTTATCGCACTTTATTCGCTTGCATTGAGTTGAATTTTGACCGACACATCTTATTGTTGTTATTTCAGACTGATGTTTTATCAGAATACACTGTAGAAGACTGTAAGGCGTTGGGCTTTAATAGAGTAAACTTAGTTTGTTCAACATGTCAAATTTTTAGAAAAGAACTACAAGAAATTTAGTAAGATTTTTCTTAGTTTATTTTGGTAATTACAAAATCATTTTAATATATTTAACAATATAAATTTTTGTAGTACACACTGTAAACAATGTTGCCTAGAAGATGACGATGACTCCAGTTCCAAGGGATATGCAAAGGCTGTACTTGAAGTCTGTACATGCAAATTTGGAGCTTATCCCCAAATTCAAGGTCTTTTTCTTTTTTATTTATAACATTTATAAATTTATTTAAAGATTAGCAATTTATATATTTCATAACAAACAACAAACAATTATTATAATTAAATTTCATTTTGCAGCTTTCATTAAAAGTGATCGACCAAATAAATTTCCAAATTTGAAAATTAAATATGTAAGAGGTTTAGACCCAATTCTCAAGCTGTACAGTGCTGATAATAAGTTAGAAGATGAACTTGACATTCACAAATGGGATACAGATTCTGTTGAAGAATTTCTTGAGACTTATTTAATAAAAGAATAAGATATTTTTTAAATTTTGTATGTGGTTCCATTGAATAAAAAACAATAAAAGTATTTCATTAATTTTTAATGATTTAATACCAGAATTAAAATCTATACATGCACATATTTATTAGTAAGAACATTTCAATTTAAAGGATTTTACAATTTAATAAGTGCAAAACACATTTGTAGTGAATGTTTTATTTTATTTATTTTTTTATTTTTTTTGCCACTAACTAGTAGCTTACAGAAATATGTATTCTATTGGAATGAAGATTCTAAATACATCTATAATGTAGTAAATAGATTTGGTTTGATTCAAACACAAAGTAACTGTTAGTTAAAATAAAATATAATGAAGATAAAAACAAATGTTGTTTTCAAAAAATTTAATTCAAAATCTATGTCTAGTTTAGTCAACTAATGTTCAGGCTACAAAAATCTACAATATACAGCTATTGTATAAAGTGTCGATGATAAAATACCACATTTAACATACACACTGTATGTATTTTACATTTAAATATACCAAATCAAACATAAGTTCAATTTCATTTATTACAAAACGAAAATCATGTAAATGATTGAATAAGTATTTATCTCTGAAAATTGATATATACATATCAATTAATTTATTTCATTTTTGTAAAAAAAAGTTCTTTATCGACGAGATCTTCGCGCTCGGTTACCACGACCTCGCTGACCCTGATTACTACGAGTTGGTGTTCGTGTATTAACTTGTGGAACAGGTTTAGGCGGCTCTTCTCTTTCTTCCTCTTCCTCGTTATCATTATTCTCTTCCAGTATACTATCTTCACATTCATTTATCGATATTCCAGTTGATTCATTATCATTCTGATCATCTTGATTCTTATCTTCGTTATTATCCTCATCTGAATCACCATTCGCATCTGCAGGATCATACTTGTCATCCTCGTCTTCATTTTTATCATCTTCATTTACATCGTCGTCTTTTTCACCTACATTATTATCTAGTTTGGATCGCTTAGCTCCTGGTTCATCATCATCTTTTGATTCTTCTTTAATTGCATTCTGAAATTATATTATATAATTATATGACTTGATACCAATGTAAAGTGTGTATTATTAAAAAAATATATATATTCTACAACACATTAATACAAGTAATTAAATATTTAAATTTACCTCGTCGTCTTCTTTAGGAGCTTTAGCACTTTCAGCTGCAGCTTGTAAAGTTTTAATTTCTTGAATAAAGTTACGGTAATGAGTGATACTACGCAGATGAGCATTGAGGTCTTCTTCTGTCAACATGAAACGACGACACTTGTCACAGTGATAACCGCTGACTTCCTTTACAAGAGATCTACCAATAGGTAATTGGTTCGTTCTGCAGTGCTTGTACGATGGAATTTTCAATTTAGCTTCAATCTGACCTTCTGGAATATCAGTAACGAAGTCTGAATTATCCACTGTCGACTTATCCACCTCTGCTGGCTCGTTTTTAGAATCTCCTACGTCTTTCTCTTCATCTTCTGCCGTTCGAATCTCAGATTCTCCTTTTCCAAGTTTTTCTATAAATAATTAATTTTATAATTAAACTTTTTGCGCAAGTAATTACAAAAAATAGTCTATTGTTAGTTTTTGAAATTTACCCTTTCTCTTATTTTTCTTTTGTTCCTCACTTTGTACAGCATTCTTCATGTGCGATGGCGTCAAGCAATGCTCATCATACTCAATCCTTGATGGGAATTCCTTAGCGCAGGGGAAGCATCGAGGATGTAAAAATGTCTTTAACTGTTGATGTTTTTCACTCTTTCTGTGACTGGAAAGAGTGCCATAGAAATTCAAATCGCACATGGTACAATACTCCCTTACGCTAAGATCTACCGATATCTGTGAAATCGAAAATTATATTATCAGACTTATTTTAGTTACAGTCAGTAAGATATTAATTATTTATAATCATTTTTCCTTAATTTACCTTTTTACCACGTCGCTTTGAATTTGTTAGAGTAAGCTCGCGCTGTTCTTCGGCAACCCTCAAATCATGCCTCATTAATTCGACCTTTAGTTTATAAGACTCATCAAGTTTGTCCATCATAAGTTGATGAGCACGACCTCTTAGATGGTTCTCGAACGACTAAAGTATTAAAATTGTTTAATATAGGTCATGTTTTTAAGAAGTTCATTAATTACACTGTATACGTTAAGTGATTCGATTGACACTTACGAAACCATCCCACATGTACTTATTGCAGACGTGGCAGAACATATTGCTAATTGGAACTTCAGCATAACGGCTCTCGGCGTGTCTAGCAGCTGATTTCTTGCCTGGATTCTTCTCATCGTCCTTGTCAGACCCGCTTATGTCCTCCTTCTTATCACTCGAGAGCTCTTTCTTCTCGTCCTTCCATTCACGTTTCTTAGATTCCTTAGATTCTTCAGTTTCTTCATTTTCTTCATTGCTGCTAGCATGAATGCGATAAATATTGATAATACTAATAAAAATTGTTAAATGTTACTGCCAAGGTAGTTCTTACGTAAAACTTAAAAAATGTTCAATTTGCAAATAAATTGTACGATAAAAATTTTAAAATAATGAATAATTTCGAAATAATAATTGAAGTAACCAACTAATTGAGTAAGAACTACCTTATTGTCACTTTTATTAGAATAATACAATTTTACTTATAAGAATTACAAATTCTTGCACGTTTTTTCCGTAAAAACGACAAAATCCTAAAGATACATGAATATTACAAAAAACGCGGTGGCTACATTTGGTGGTTTAGAAAAAAAAAGCTTTCCCCGTCTAACGAAAAACTCAAAATTTAGCTTTTCCCGTTGCAAGCTGTATGATGAAGAAAAAACGAGCATGACACCACTGAGCATCTGCATCTCGTGTGATTGCTTCTTTTATTTTTTCATAGAAAATATATAAAAATAATGTACGAGAGTGCTTTGCGTGGGTATGTCGCTGCGTTGACTTCGAAATCAAAGACTTGAGCGTCTCGAAGTGAAATAGTTTGCCTCTTTTTTTTCGGAGATCATTTGGATGCAAGGCACAGCTCGATGTTTTCTTTTGTGAGCAAGATTACAGAAGGATTTGCTCAAAATTTTTCGCACATGATAAATCATTATGATAGGTAATTTATACGTGCACCAATAGTAAAATAAAACGTCGAATAAAGTTACATAACTTATATCTCATGGTGTTATACACAGACTCCTGCAGGTTTCACCGTTTGTCTATTTTACCAACAATTAAATTTTTAACATTTTATTAAATACTTTATTGCTACTTTGCACCAATTGTTTTTTGTTCATAGATTTGCTAAACAATGTATTTAAACACTTTCTTTGAAATATCAATGTATTAGTTACTAATGTAGATTTGCAAGTAGCAGCAATAAAAATTTAAAAAATGAAAAAAATCGATTGTCCGGTAAAACGGAACTTCGGCATTAATATAAAGAAGAACTTTGGAATCTTTGTGCTCTCTTCCTTTCTCTCGAGGGTTCTTAAGAGAAGATAATGAGAACATACTCTGAAGTTCGAAGAAACTTGTTTTGCAATCTCCGAAAAGCTTACCTTAAAGCGACAGAGGATTCTGCTTTTTCATTGGTTTTTTCATTGGTCTTATCAGAGGGCTTATCCTGCTTTTCTTCCTTTTTGATGGTCTGATTTTGCTGCTTAGCAGTAACAACTTTAGAAGATTTATCGTTCCGCTGATTTTGGTTTCCACCCTGGCGTTGGTTGCCTCTTTGGCCACGAGATGGTTGAGGGCCAAGTCGGCCAGCAATACCACCCTCTCGGGCTCGATTACCCATCTATTTATATAGGGTCAAAATGACCAAAAAGTTTTATGAAAAGCGTTACATACCAAATGGTATAATTTTGAGTAGAGCTTGATTAGCTTGATTGATTTCATTCAAGGGATATAAGGAAATTAAAAGAAAAGGCAATGAAGCCTTATTATAATTTTTTGGCTGGATAGGAAAGAATAATAAATTAGTGGATAACTCCACTTGGGCATCAGAAAGGAAATAGATGTCATGATGATTATCAAGACTAATATTTAGCTTTAAATAGAATTAAAAATATTTCATATATTCCTGCAAGACATACAGATATTTCATCTTGGAATATACTTTCAGAGATGTACAAGAAATTTTGTATTTTATTACTGTCTTTTTTATATTATAAGAATCAATTTAGAATTAGATAATACTAAATAATTCTAAAATTTTCTGTAATTGATAAAGAAAATGGAGACTGCAAATATGTACATGATAAAAGTAATTCAAATAGTGATAACTGCACAAAATGTGATACAAGCATGACACTTGTTCTTTGTGCAGTTTATTGCAGATAAGCACAAGTCACATGTAAAAATAAAATTTTCCAAAATTGAGACCATTCGTGATAAAATAAATTATATGCATAAATTTCATAAAAAATATGCTAATGACATCCTGATATTTTTACAACACAGTTATATTGATTATGATGAAAAATTAGATTTTGCTAAAACAAACTGTCTAAAAACTTGTATTAGGATTTAGAAATGAAACTTTTGTTAAGACTTTGTTGATGTGATTTGCATCAGTAATAATTTCTTCGATAATATTTTAGAAAAACAAATAAATATAAGATTAATACTAACAAATTATAAATATAACAATGAATGCTACCTTTTTGAAAATGTAAGAAACTGAAGTGTTTTTTGAATTTAGTGTTCATAATAGATTCTGTAGAATATTTTGAAACTTTCTATTCTCTTCATATTATGACTTTAAATTCTTTAATACTGTTTTTAATAAATGATCTGAGAATATTGTATTTAAACATAAAAAAATTAATAAAATATCAAATATGCACTTATTTTTGTCAATTTACAACTTGCAAAAAAATTCAAGACATCAAACTGAAGTATTTTTTGTTGTAAAATTCTACCAAATTAATTGTAATTTAAACTATTTTAAGTTATAAAATTTAAGATGTTTACTTATAATTAATAAAAATTTTTAAGAATTCAACATTCTTTTCAAGCTATATTAAACATACCTTGTTATTATAAGGCTGAGGCCTCTGATTTTTTATGTTTTGTCTGCCAGGTCTTTCAGGAAAACGTCCTTGGTTGAAATTTTGCTGATTAGAGAAGTTAGGCCCAGGACCAGAAAAGTTGTTGCCCAAGCTGAGCAGTGATGGTACCTTTGTACCAAAAGGAACATCCTTATTAAACTAAATACGTACAAAGGAAAAAAAGCCAAAAGTGCACAAACAAAATTATTAAACATTCATAAAGCAACAAAAATTATAAAATAAAATTTTTTATAAATCAGAAAAAAATAGAATATACAAGAGTAAAACTTGGAGAAATTATAAAAATTTTGAAACAAAAAAAAGTTCTTAACCATTCTCAGCGGTGCAAAGTAATAGTAATTGCGAACAAAATGTTAAAAAATGTGCTTACCTGAGGCTGGTTGTTCTGCTGGCCACGCAATAGATTAGAAATGAGATCACTTGCAATGGCAAGCTGAGCTTGAGGCGACGCTAAGGAGAGGTTGCTGCTGGGAGTCGGCAGTATACCGCGTCCAGGCATCATGCCTCCTTCCCACGGGTTCATGCCACCACCAGCTCCACTGCCGGCCATGCCGCCGCCTCCCATGCCGCCCCCCATGTTTCCCATGCGTCCACCACCGCCGCCGCCGCCACCGCCACCGCCTCCCATGTTCCTGTTGTAGTTGTTGCGGTTCCCGAAGGAATCCCGCTTGACGCCGCCTCGATTATTGAACGACATTCTCTCGGTATCTGCGACAAGTACACATGCAATCAGACTAACGCTGGCAATGTCAGAAAAAGAGAGTAGCTAGCCTTGCACACGTAGGGCTTCCACGAAAGAGCGATATATGCCTTGCGAGCTCGAGAAAGTCGCAAAGCAAGGTTTGCGAAAGTGCCGAAATGCTTGGCTAGGCAATTTCCCTCGAGGTGCAGTGTCAAGCACCGAGAGAGAGAGGACCCCCGGCACGCTTAGCAAGCGTTAATACACGTACGATGAAGGGGACGCGCCGTACGCTCGAGACTCCGCGCTGGCGCGAGGACGCGGAAAATAAGATAGCATGAAAGAGAGAGAGAGAGAGAGCGTCGGAACACGGCCGGCATGGACGTAGCCACGCTGCTTTCGAGAACGCACCGGGCATGTACACGCCAGGGCGACCCTGTACACAGCTTCGAGAGGGAAAAGAGAGGCCAACGCGGAGTGGCCATTCTAATATGGCTCGCCGGTCGCGTTCTCTCCCGGCGTTCTTACGTCCGCGCAGAGAGATAGAGAGACAGAGGCGAGAAACTTACCTTGTTACGCTAGATTGCGGTCAAAAGGTTAAAAATGTTCACGGAGCTAGGGCTACTCTCGTGGAGGGCTACACCGCCGACGCACTAGGAGGGCTTCTTCTCCACACAAAGTACACAGTAGTAATAAACGGAGCAATGTAAGCACACGGAGCAGAGCAGTCAGCAGTGCGGAGCTCCGAGTCCAAGGAATCGGGATCGGGAATGAAAAATGGTCGTCTCTGCGACTGTGTGTGCCGCCCGCAGCGCAGGCAGGAGCGAGAAAGAGAGAGAGAGGAAGACTCTCTGCGTGTGCCGCTTGCCGCTTAGTGCTTTCTCTCTCGCTCTCTGCGTGAGACGGCGGCGTTGTGTGTCCCCTTCGGAGAAGAAAGAGAGAGAGAAGGAGCACACCCACACATTTACGAGGGGGGAGAGCCGAGCGAGGCGATTGGTCCGGTGGACTTCTCCGGTCTAGCTGCGTCTCTCTTGCTCTCACGCTGATTTCGCCTGCCCGTTTTGGCTCCAGCAGCTCTCGTTCGTGTGCACCCTCTTTCTGATCCCTCTCTTTCCTTTACTCTCGTTAAAATAACGCTCTTGCATCTTGGTAATAAAGTATGGAATTTTGAATTGTTTAGGTAATGCACAAGCATTGCAGATTCGAATTTGCATTGGACTATTGATTATTTTCTTCTTTTGCATTTACGAGAAGTTTCGATCGCATTGGCTTTTAAAGTTAGCGGAAGTTTGAGCATTGCTCCGGGAATTGGTAGGAACGAGAGGAGAGCTTGATATGAATCACCCCGCACGATGCTTCGTGTGTGAGACGCAGACGCGATCAATGTTTATACATTGCTTACTCTTGAACTTGCCGGTTTTGAGAGGAGAGCAGCTCTCTGCTCACTGTCCAGCTGGATGTTTTAATGAGTGAATTGCACTTTGCGTGACCTTATTTCTTCTTCATTTTATGATGACTGTAAGAACGCGAGGATAAATTCAATTTAATCGTTGCTGCGTAAATAATAAAATATGCAACGTTTATTTGAAAAAAAAGCTAAAAAGTTGATGACTAATAAATGAAAATTTATTTTAGCCAATTCGAAGACATACAAAGAATAGAAGTATAATCTAATAACTACATGAATGAAACTGAAAAACAGTCAACAAAATGTCTCAAGTTTGTCTTTCATCAAGTTCTATGAGCAACAGAAAGCTAAAACTTTGTCGATTATTGAAAATTAGGTGAATTCAATCGGAAAACAATGTAATAATTCATTTATGAAACAAACAAAAATAAAAGACAAGGTGAATGACAGCAACAGTCGTCGGAACAGAAGAGAAGCGAGTATTTTCGCGAGAGGATAAGTACACGCGCGTGACGTCACTTGCCTATACGCGACACAAAGCGCGAACAAATCAAAAGCACACGTGCTCTCTCGTCTCAGGGCGGCGGGAGCTGTTGTGTGTGCAGAAACAGTTGCCAGTTTCGAATACAAACAAGTCGTTTAACAACTGTTGTTCGTAGGTTTGCGCAGCAAAGGCTACGACTGTCCCGAGACGTCGATTGCCAAGTAGCCGTATTGTTGTTCTTCAAACGAAAGACGTGAGTAAGCCTCGGTAAATTTCGATAACAGCCCGGCTAACCTCCAAGGCTTATACCGGCGTTTGTCTAACGTGCTGCTCTCTCTCTTTTGTACTTTGAATTTTTATCGATGAAGTAACAGCAGTTGTGCGTGATATTATTTACAACTGGGCCCTACTTCTGACTTGATAACGATATTTTCGATGACTTTCTCCTGAGATTTGCTTTTTCTTTATTCAATTTTTTCTTTCAGTTTTTGATACATCAACAATGGCTGTGAGACAAAAAAATGCCTCGTGTGGTTTAGATTTGTGCTCAGTGCCAAACTTGAGGGATAGCTTACACGTAGCCCACGGTGCCAAGTAAATTTTTCTATTCTTTTTATATTGAAGCCTAGCAAATGTATCACATAAAATTATTTTCAACATTTATTTGCTTTTATAGGTACCAGTTTGTCATTATTCCATTAGTTCACCCTAGTTTTAAAAGAGAATTTATATCTGGCAAATCCAAAGACCGACCTGGACCATGGACACGTTCAGATATAATCCTTTGCAGCTCAGGTATGAATAAATAACATGAATATCTAAAGTTTTGTTGTTTAAAATGTTAATTTGGATATTGATCTTTATAGATTGGAATACTCTAATTGTTGGGAAAATATCACCTCATATAAATGTTGACTCAAAGGTACCAGCTATTGCAAAAAATAGTCAAGAAGCCTTACAACAAGAGCTGTCATTAGCTTCACACTTAGGACTAGCAGCAATAACTTTTAAGCTTAAAGGAAATATTGATAAAAATATGAATCTTGCCAGGACTATATTTAACAAACTTGCTGCCACCCCTCACTTTCAAGTATATTAAACTCAATATTAATTAATGTTTATGTATTAATAATATTTATAACATTTTTATACTTTCTTTTTAAGGCTCAAGTTTGGGTTCAAGTTCCTATGGAAAATCCCTTAAAACAAGCTTACTCTTATAGAGAAGATAAAGATGATGAACAAATGGAAATTGAAAGTACTTGGCACTGGTGGAATCAATTTAGAAATGTCTGTGATTACGATAGAAAACTTAATATTGCTTTAATTGTTAGTCATGATCTTCCTGATGAAGATGAGGTTTGTATGGATTAGCATTTTTTGTTTATTCAAATAGAAAATATTGTAATATTAATTATTTTTAACTTACAGATTGATAGATGGGTAGGAGAACCAGTTAAATGTTTGATTATACCTACTTCAGTATTTATTACAAATAAAAAAGGATTCCCAGTTTTAGGCAAAGCTCATCAAATGATGCTTAAAAAGTTTTGTCCTCTTGAAGTTCAGTTTGTAATTAGCGGTGCCAATCGGCATCACGCAATAATTAATTACTATCATTATATTGATCATATATGGAAGGTAATATATAAAGAATATATTATGGTTGTTGAAAGATCCGAAAATAAATTCAAACTTTTTCTTGCTAGAACTGGCAGCCTAATGGACCAGTTGAACGTTTTGCTAGAGGCTTTGAAGATTATCTTCAATGTCCTTTGCAGCCACTGATGGACAATTTAGAATCTGGAACTTATGAAGTTTTTGAAAAAGATCCAGTAAAGTATGCAGAATATCAATCTGCTATTGAAAATGCATTGATTGATTTAGCTGCACAAAGATCTCAAAGTAAAGATGTTCCCATGTAGGTATAATTATTTAAACTTAATTTAATGAAAGAAATTTTTAATTTTCAATTTGTTTTTTGTCCAATTGACTTACGCCAACATTTTATTTTAAGGATAATCATGGTTGTTGGAGCCGGTCGTGGTCCACTAGTACGCGCCTCACTAAATGCTGCCTTAAAGGCTAAACAAATAGTGAAAATATATGCAGTTGAAAAAAATCCTAATGCTGTGCTGACGTGAGTTTATTTACTCTTTACAATAAAGGTTTTTCGCCTTATATTAATAAGATTTTTGTAACTTTCAGTCTTCAAGCTCTCCAACGGGAGATGTGGGGAAATGTCGTTACAATTGTTTCTTCTGATATGCGAGAATGGAATGCCCCAGAAAAAACCGATATTCTCGTTTCAGAATTATTAGGATCTTTTGGCGACAATGAACTTTCTCCAGAGTGTTTAGATGGAGTTCAAAAATTCTTGAAAGGTCAGAATACTCAATGTCCTGTTTATTGAAAATCACAAAGTGTACTTTGTTTAAAAATATCTTATTTTTTAGATGATGGAATCAGTATACCCTCTTCATACACCTCTTACCTTGCTCCCATTCAGTCTCCAAAACTATTTACAGAAGTAAAAACCTACAAAGAGAAAGATAAGCATGCATTGGTTGCTTTTGAAATGCCTTATGTTGTACATTTTCAAAATAAGTATGACATTGATGTTCCTCAACCACTTTTCACTTTCCATCATCCAAATAAAGGTAATTTTTTATAACATTTCAACATTTCTTTAGTTATATTATCATCTAATAAGTAATTTTTATATTAAATTATTTTCTTATAAACAGATGATAAAATAGATAATTCAAGATACTGTAAAAATACATTCAAAGCAAAACAAGACTGTGTTTTACATGGATTTTCTGGCTACTTTGATGCAGTTTTATACAAAAATATTAAAATCAGTATTGAACCAAGAACACACAGTCCCAAAATGTTTAGTTGGTTTCCGATATTTTTCCCACTGAAGGTAAGAACCTTGCATTAATTTTTTTACAGAAGTTTATTTTTTATAAAATTTGTAACAATCGAAAATTTAATTTATTATTTTGTGAACTGAAATATCTAAGCATAATATTAAAATAAAAAATCTTTTATTTAGGATGCAACGTTTATAAAAGCGGGTGATGAAATCGTCAGTCATTTTTGGCGTTGTTGCAGTTCAAAGAACGTCTGGTATGAATGGTCTGTAGAAAAACCAGTGCCTATTTCTGTTCACAATCCTTGTGGCAGATCTTCTACAATTGGACTTTAACGTAAATAAATGAATCTAGAATCTTTATTATTTATTTAGACAAAAAAGAAAGAGATTGTAATTAGATAAAAACTGCGATAAATAATTTATGTAAGTTAAGTCTCTCAGGAAGAGGATAACTTTTTTCAGTTTTATAATAACTTTTTTAATTAATAACAATCGACCAATTAGCAAACAATTATTTAGCGATGAGAAGTTTTCTTTTTATAATCTGTTCTTATTAACTATATTACAATTATGCATTTAGTAAAAATATCTTGAAATGATTTAGATCACTTTGAATTTTATAAAGCTTTAATGCTGGCATTGCATTGACTCGAGGTCACGAACATTGTAAAATCTTCCGATAACGCGATTTCACGGGTTATCGGTTTTACTTGCTACTGTACGATCGTTATGTTACGACATCTTTAACCTCACGTGCTCTAAAAAAGTTGAGTTTTAGTCAATTTTTTAAGCTTAGATTTCCATTGCATTAATCATGTTTATCGTTCTCTTAATAAAAATGACATTTCATCCTTCTTTATTTTATAACAAAAAGTTTGATGACAAAAATTAGATTGCAATACATATTTTTCATGTAACCACTGTAATGTCATCTAAAAAACTTTATTAAAAAATCTGTACTGTTACTCGCGACTCAGAGGCTCTCAAGCGCAAAAGGAAACAAGTAACGATTTAAAGATGCAGCGAGTGCACTCAGTGCTTGCGGTCGCACTTGATAGTACTTGAAATAATGTTTTTTTTTGAAAAATAAAGTATTTTCAAACAGCAATATGCTTGTATGCTTGTTTAAAAAATTGAATTCTTTCCAAACAATTCCATCAGAATATTCAACTGCGAAGTATTTATTACATGTTTAAAACAGAATCCCCCTACATTATAAAACAAAGCTGCTGGAAAACAACAAACCGACCCACACGACGATCAAGTTTTCGATCACGATTGATATCTTGCCGCTCCGCGAGCAGTTATCCTCTCTCTGTACCCTCTCCTCTCTCTCCATGCTCTCAGCCTCACATTGAGCGCTCGGCCTCTCGTTAGCCAGTGCAGTAGCAGACGACGCGTCGGCCGAATAGCGTGGGGGTTTGAGGTTAGGCGGCTCGTCGCGCAGCATTTCAATTCGAGTGCGCTTCGTTGGAAGCTCGTTAAAAAGGAACACCCCGTCTCCGGAATAATAATCGAGCCGATGGCACGGCTGCTGGCGCAGACTGTGGCCCGAGCCACCCGCTCGGCAGGATTGTTTTGCTGCGAGGCTGTCAATCCTCCGCGGCCTGTGCGCGTTGCCCGACACTTTTCTGCCACGACGCGCCACTGCCTAGCTGGTAAGCGAACGCTATATTTTTGTTATTGTTTTGCCACCCTGCTCTGTTTGTTTATCTTCTTTTGTTTTTTTTTTGTTTCCCTTTTTTTTGACAATGGACGAGGCGGTGTAGTGGGAGGGGACGTGTACTTCTCGATTCACAAACTACTGGCGAGCGTCTATTGATTATCAGACGTTTTGTTGTATTATGTAAACGCGTTTGGAAACAACGTTTTTCAATGTATCCTTAGTTTTTTCGCGCATTGCTCCGCCTTTGTTCAATTGTCACATTGCGCCCAATTCCGAAACGCGCAGCAATGCG
Organism: Anagyrus pseudococci; assembly: GCA_030522585.1. NCBI lineage: Eukaryota > Metazoa > Arthropoda > Insecta > Hymenoptera > Encyrtidae > Anagyrus > Anagyrus pseudococci. The sequence continues at coordinate 54,839 of JAPYYQ010000936.1, forward strand.
TGAAGCAGGCGACGCTATGCATCGTGTAGTTCCAAACGTCAGCGCTGTTTTTCTTGTTCAATAACGGCTAATCCAAACATCGGAAAGGTTCAAGGGGAATTAACGGAGCTTCGCGGCTTACAAGGGCTATCGATGTTTTCGAGCGGCGCGCGAGATAAATGCCGCGCGCGTTTACGTAATATGTTTCGTAGATTTATCGTCTCGACGTTGTTGAACTATCTCGAGCGCTCAATTGACCAATGGGCATTGACGTTTGTATTTCGAAAATTTTGCCGTGGAAGAAAGAGATTTTTACGTGTAATAGCGGCAAGTCGATTGCGCACATTTGTAACTGTGCAAATAAATCGCTGTGAATCGGGTGAAAAGTTTGAATTTCAGATAAATTATTGAATTTTCTTCGGCCGATTCGTTATGTCACTTGTATTTTTACAGTTGTATTTGTATACATAATTGGGAAGATAAACGAATTGGATCGAGTATCGCTTCTATACTTTTTTTATCAAGTTCTGACTGACAGAAATAAAATTCGATTTTTTTTAGAAAGAAAATACACCGATAAACACGAATGGGTGACGGTCAACGGTAACATCGGCACAGTTGGCATTTCCGACTACGCGCAAGATGCTTTAGGAGACGTTGTTTATGCCCAGCTGCCGGACATCGGAACGATCGTCAAAAAAGAAGGTAAAATCCAGAAGACAAGCAGGAAACACGAAAAAAAACTAGACGTTTGCAATAAATTGCAATCTCTCTCGGTTATGACCTTTTGCAGAGGAATGCGGCGCTCTGGAATCGGTAAAAGCCGCGTCGGAAGTGATGAGCCCGTGCAGCGGCAAGGTGATAGAAAAGAACGAGGCGGTCGAGAGCAAGCCCGGCCTGATAAACAGCTCCTGCTACAAGGAGGGCTGGCTATTCAAAATCGAGCTGAGCGAGCCGAAGGAGCTGGGCAGCCTCATGGACGAAGCGGCGTACAACGATTTCCTCAAGAGCGACCCCCACTAAGCGAGCTCTCTATCTCGTTACATAGCGCTATGCTGCACTTATATGTACAATCGGCGAGTTAAATGGACTCTCGGACGAATGAAGCGCCGAGGACCATCGGACTTTTTTAATGCCTCGCCCATCGCGTGTGTGTTTGTGTGCGCGTTTACATACGCTTATTCGGATTAAATATGATACTTTGATTTTTCAAAAAAACGGCTCTTTATTGGTTTAATCTTCCTCCTGCCATCGTTTTTTTTATCTCTCTCTCTCTCACTCTCGCTTTTTCTCTCTCGCTTGCATAAACACACTGGACGCATTTGCTCTGGACTGTCTTATCGAGAGCTGTATACAAAACTTTTAGCTATACATGCTCTTTCCGCGCGCGTTTTTTGCTCTCTCTCTCTCTCTCGGTGTATAGAAAAACAAAGGAAGTAAATATCTGATCGATCAAGGTGCGCATATTTCGTAATTGTATATACTCGTGGCAAATATAATTCATCAATTTTTTTCTTTCTTTTTTTTTTGTAACGTCGTTCGGTTCTTGCTTTCTTTCTCGCTGAATTAGCGGATTTGATAAGATTTATAATTATATGGACTCGTTGTGCACATGTTGTACTGTTGATAAGTGATTGATCGACGAATCGGTTGACGCAACGTCACCGGCTATAGACGACCCGGTCGATCTTAAATATATAATTAAGCAACGATGACGTATATTTGAGCTTTGAAAGCTTTTTCTCCGGTAAACCCGTGTTATTTTAATAAATCGTCATTTTTTTTATTTGTTTCTTCTTCTTTAAATATAACCAGTGACTTTGCTTCTCTTTGCCCATGCTATATACATAAAAAGTATTGTAAATTTAAACAGACTGTCATAAGAACTTTGGAATAGTGATTATTTTATACAAGTTATTAATGACTATATCCATCGAGAGCCGAGTCAAAACTGAATAATTGCAATAGCAAAGTTTAACTTTGATTTTGGGCTCGAAAAAGAGATCACGTGCATGAATCGTTTGGCTCTTTCGGTATATAAAGAAGGTATAGCTTCTGACGTGGGTTGTAAGAGCCAGCTGCGATTTAACGGTTTAAAAAACATCCGAGACATCGAGAGAGTTACTTCTGGAATTAATAGTGATCGATAAGGCGCCCGATGATGCTTCACATCACCTGATAATGATAAAACACGAAAATTTGAAAAGGAACGATTGTTATGTTAATAATAAAGATATATTTACATTCATTAAGTTTCTCTTTCTACATAATTTACAATTGCCAGCATCTAAATGGCAGTGTCAACAACGCTTAAGTTTTTCTCCGTAGTGTCGTTTCTTATCTCTCTTCTCTCTCTCGCTCTCTCTCCCCATACTCGCGTGGATAGCGCATAACATCTCCCGCTCAATAACGTCCTTAAATTTTACAACGCCAAGCGCGACATCGCTGGCATCTCCATTCGACTTTTTCCAAACGACAAGTTCTGGTATTTGTTTTCTTTTGTTTTGCGAAAATAAAAGTGACAATAATCATATAGATATTTTTTTCTCATTTTTTTTTCTTTCTTTCTTTTAAATTAGAGCATTTGCCAATTGTAATTGGTAACTGTACATTAATATTCAACACAATGTACATAACATCGTAATTATATTACTCACTAATTACAGTTATTGTTAATAAACATAGATTCATTAACGGAATTCATCGGACGATTAAATAGGATGGACATGTACAAAGACAATGATATTCATTTTTTTTTTCATTTTCGTCTAGGGCTAAACATTCAATTGATAAAAAGACTTTGTCTTTCAATGATTTTCGTAAAATTTTCTGTTTATCCTGCCAATGGCGACATCGCAAATTATATCGCGTACAAACGTCTCGTTCCGAAAATTCCAAAAGGACAGGCGCGCTCGCTTTTGCGTTATGCGGCGACAACGGCGGGGCGAAGACGCTACAAAATAAATAAGTCGCCCTCGGCGCTCGGGGCGCGTGAATGACAGAAAGAAAAGGTGAGGGCAGGGAGGAGGGACAGAGGCTGGCGATAACGGGAGATTTCAAGGGGTGGGCTGTGTGTGTGAAATTGCTGCGGATAGAGAGGGGCAATGGGTACGGAGATGGGTACAATATTAATCGTAACAAAACAAGTATAATCACGGTGAAGGTAACATTATTGCGGTGACGCGTGTGGGTTATGCTCGCTCTCTCGGGCGCCTACACAATCGACGTGGTGGGATAGATCTTGGGAGAGCAAAGGTATACTCCTCTCCCCCCCGGTAATCGCGTTTCTATCCTCCCTCAGCTTGTCTTTCAATAAAAATACAAAACTCGTCGAATTATCGGGGGGGCTGGTACCTTGCTCCGAGCTATGCGGTTACTAATAATGTAAGATTACAAACGAACAAAAAAAATGAAAAAAAAAGGAATAGAACGAAAAGTTTTGCTTAACACATTAGATTAAAATGATAGTCACTCGTGTCGTTATACAATCAAAAAAATATGGTAAAAAGGGAGTGTATGGTATATCGGCTTGAGGTATATCGTGCACACGTCGAAGCTGATGCGAATGACAAAGAAACAGTATGAGTCGGACGATGTGAAAATTTTGAGACTTACAATAATTTCTCGTGTAGTTTTTATCGTTTTTTGTTAATCTTGTTATTTTTTCTTATTTTCAATGTGTATCTACAAAAGTGACGCGAAAAAGCCCTCGTTCGTAAACTATATAACAACGTTCGTTAAAAATCTAGTTTGATCTATTCATTCGCTATTTATGATAAATCCTTTATTTCTGTAGTTTCTTTGATACACTCACTAATATTACGGTAGGTACATTATTTGTAAAATGTGCTGGTAAAGTGATAATAGTAAAATAGTGTTTTTTTTTCTTTCGTCTTCCATACCTATATACATATAGTATGTATACAAATCTACACATATATACGTATATGTACATATCCACACATTTATATACCTATGCATATGTACATATATAGATGCGTGTGTATGTACTTATACATATTTAAATTACAATTCAGGTACTTTCGCTTCGTAAGTGGAATCAGATTAGTACGCGTATCGAAGATTAAAATCTGTACATGTTTTTATTTTTCATTACGAACGAGGGCATTCTTGGCGTAATCTTTCTCGACTTTTCCACAGCTACTTCGCAAAATTTATCATCGCGTCTTCTCGTCACATTTGAACCCTCAAAATCTAGCGTTTGTGTGTAATAAAAACCGATGGCTTAGGTACCACAGGTACGCCGTGAAACGACGACCTTCACAGCACTGAAAAATTTTCTGACTAACGCCTAAACAATAACATAATCTATAAGTGAAAAATAATTACGATCGATGTAATAATAACTATATCTTAACGTACAGTAAATATTTCTCATTTATGTTTAACAACTATATGATAATATCGTTCTTATTTATATATATATATATAAAGATATATATATATATATATTTTTTATAATATATATTTATAGATTTTTTTAATCGTAATCATTATCTGTTAACGCTAGGTAATATATAGGACCACATAAACCTTGCTCCAATGATTCGTTTTTCTTTTAACATCTTAAACTGAATCTTTATTTTATGGTACAATATACAGTAATAAAATATCGCAATCTGTGGGTTATTTCGCGCATTTGTCATTTTCTTTTCCGTCACCTAGGTTTGAGGAGAAAACTGGAAACGAGCAAAAAAAAAAGAAAAAAAATTACACGAGAAAAATTAATAAAGAGCATAAGAAATTAGTCAAAGACACAAGTTAAGTAGCTAATTGATTTCATTCACTTTGTTTGTTTTTTTTTTAAGCAACAGAAATATATTTTATTTTTCTCAAGTAAAACTATACACAAAAATATTTTGTAATTACATATTTAACATGATTTTTTTTTATACTATACAACATAAAATTGGAATGTGTTAACTAGTATTTACAAATTTAATAATAATATAGCCCTGCTGAGTGCAAGCGTGACAAAAAATGCAGATTAATTATTATCCGTTCTTTCATTGTTACTTCTTTTAGAAATAATTTTCGAACGATGCCCAGGTGGCCGCTGACGGCAAGTTCTACAGCGGTTGGATGCGCACGCATAAGTATACCTTCAATTTGACGTACGTATACAGATCGTTTCACATGTTTTTGTTCACTTCTTTTTTTTTATCATTTTTCTTTTAATATGCAATGCGTGTACACATTTATATCACATGAATTTTTTTTCTGGTTGATTCTGTCACTCTCATGTATGCCCATTGAATCTCTTGCAGAAGCACGATTGGCCGCGGTGTACATGTACGTGTGTATCTCTCTTTCTCTGTGACTTCGTGTCAGTTGAATTTGTGTGTACGTGTGTTGGTTACATGTGTCTGTGTGTCTGTCTGCGCGCGTATACAGGTGGATCACGTGAGCGAGTCAAAAGCTTCAACTTTTTATTTGTTTGATCCTTATTCTTCGAACACGCAGTAGGATAGTTTCATTTAAGTGAGAGCAAGGCTTCAGTGGTATCATCACGCTTAAAAATTAAAGTTTTCGCTTCCTCTAAGTTATTAGAAAAATAGCTTTACTTATTTTTTTTTTAGACAAAACTTCCTCTGTCTTTATACCGATAATTCTTTGTTTCTTTTTAACCACCCTTTGTACTGTTTTCAAGGCATCTCGCTTACTATTTTTTTTCCCTACGCTTATTAAAGGTATTACTTTTTTAATTTCACCCGTGTCGCTTACAATATTGCAGTCGCATATATCTGCGATAGCTTGTTCAGCGAATTCATCTTCGCCTTCTTTAATTTTTTTTTCATTTTATTTCTCATGAAATTTCGGTTTACACTGGCGATAAACGCTCTCGTGTGTCCTGTGTGTGTCTGTAACTCCCCCGGGTTTCCGCCTAACCACGTTTTTCAATTAAATCATCGTATTTCATTTCATTTCCACGGATACATATCTAAAACTTCAACATCAAATATAGAAAATATATGTCGTTATGCTTTCATATAATTAGATACACTTTTTTTCTTTTATAATACATATACTATTTATACACGTAAATAATGTATACGTCTATACTTGATTTTTCGCTTTTGCTCTCTCTCTCATTCTCTCTTTTTTACTTTAAAATCATTAAGCTTTTTTAGCTCTTGCGCTAGATTCGCTCGGCGAAGGCGCCAGGCTAGCTGGCCCAACTCTCCCTTCTCAATCCCTCACTCTCTCTCACTCTCTCCCTCGCTCTCTCAAGCTCTGCGACTCGCGCACGAAGCTTGCTCCTCTTGCCTCGAGTATCAGGCGCCCTCGCTGAGGGTCTCCTGGGCTCCGAGGACAACGACCAAGTGCAGGGAGGCTGGGCCTCAGATGTGTCAGGGGTGAGTGGGCGGCGCGTCGTGCGCGCGTGGCTTATCCAGCAGCCGCGGCGGCGACAGCGGCGCGCCGGGCATTGTCGGGTCGGGTGTCGGCCGTGCTGGCGGCAGCGTCGTCAACGGCAGAAGCATGCGCGTGCCCCTGGCCGGGCTTGTCGTCGTTGTCGTCAGGCTCTCTCGGCCGCCGTCTTCATTTTCGCTTGGCGTGCAGCATCTCCATGAGGAGGGTCTGGGTCGGCGCGCTGCCGCTGCAGTGCTTCGCGTACAGGTGCTCCTCGCCCTTCGACGCCACCAGGTGGATCTCCCGGAACACCTCGAGCAGCCTGCTGAACTTGTTCTGGAAGGCAAAGCAAACCGAGCGGTTAGAACAGCTGGATCGCAAGCCTGGGCTTCATACTTACTCCCGTTTGTCCTTTAAAATGGATGCTCGTTTTTTTTTTCGTTTTTTATCGCAATATCCTGAGAGCTTGCGGCGCAACGGGACTATTATCCATCTTAAAATACAAATCGAAGAGCAAGAGCTTTTCCCTCTCGGCTTTTACTCACCGGAATATGAGGATAGCAGGTAAGCGTGTATTCGAGAAGCGCCTGTTTCACCTGCTCGTGACCCTCCTGCACGTGTTTTCTATTCACCAAGCCGCGAACGTCTGAAATTAAAGGAAACAAGTTTGTTAGATCACACCGTTCTGATACAGTTTTGTATAGGTCCAAAGCAGATAGCTGCTATATGCAATACGAACCATGATTGAGCAGCAGCAAGAATTTCATGCAGATGTAGTCGCCAAGGTCGAACTTGAGGTGCGTGAGGTTGACGCAGATGTTGCGGAAGACTTCGAGGATGGAGGGTACGCCGAGTAGGCCGAGGCAGAGGAGATCAAACTTTTGGCCGTTGTGCAGGGTCGTCTCGTCGGGCAGCCGATTGTGCATCCTCTGATGCACGTGATCTAGCACGAGCATGTCCGACCACGAGTGCTGGAGCAGTTTCATTTGGTCGTCGACCTGCAATGCGCAAAATGCACACTTGTTAATCATTCCTATACGGCTGGTTCGTTAGTTGGCTAATTAAAATATCCTTTTTTTTTTCTTTCTTCTGTAACGGACCGTTGGAGTCGATTAAATCTGACGTAAATTAATTCGCGGATCTATGGCGTACACGCGCACGTACGTATCAGGCCATGGTGTATGTCCCCGTGTGCGAGCGTTAAAATCGGCTTAAATATTCAATGGAGATTGAGACACTTCGGTCTCCCTCTCCCCTCCCCTCCTCTAAGCAGTAGGACGCGAGCAGCGGAGAAAGAACTGCATTCCCCTCCTTACAAAACCCAAGGAATGCTCAATTGCTCGGGCCGGCGTGCAGCAGCGGCGGCCCGCTTGCCTTCAATTTCCACGAGGATTTTCCACATTGTCGCGCGATCGTTGCGGCTAAAGGGGCAATCGAACCGCGGCAATTTCTTCTTCTTCTTCTTTTTTTTCCTTTTAGCTAAGCCACGCTCGTTACCGAGCAAGACCCCCGCGAAGATCTTGCTCTAATCGTCGAGCTTTGCGAGAAGACGAAGAAAGAAAAAGAAGGCGCGCGTTCGCGGAATGTAAATGTGGGTCGAGCGTTGGTCGAGCCAAGGGAGGGAAGGAGGGAATAAAAAAATACGCCTGCTGCGTAAAAAAAACGGCTCTCTTTACCGCACCTTAGACCGAGCTGGATACACACACTGGAAAGGACAGTGTGCGTGTGTGTGAGAGAGAGAGAGAGAGAGAGAGAAAGAGAGTACATCGCATTTGAATACACACGAGTGAGAAAGAGAGAAGGGGCATGGCGTGTCGCGAGATTTGAGATTCCGGCGCCAGAGCCGGTGGAATAAGGGACGCGCGATAAGCTTATAGTACGACGTAGATGTACCGAATGTTCGATGTAGAAAGAGAGAGAGAGAGAGAAGGGGGATTACTACGCGAGCGTGCGTGAGCGCGCTACAAAAATAATATATATATCGCGCGCGGGTTAATTAAAAGCGGCTAGCGCTAGAGATAGATTAATCCGAGTGTGACTGAAAGAGAGGTGGTGGCGGCGGGGGGGGGGGAGGAGGAGCGAGGGAGAGAGGCCAAAGAAACGATTATTACATGGACCCGGTTTGGGGTAACTGCCGTAACCTAGAAACGTATCTCGTTATGACCTAGATATGAGGCGATGCTTGAAATCATTCAGCGATTGTGCAATGCCAGCCGCCGCCGCCGCCGACGCCGTCGCTGCTGCTGCTGAGCGTGCTCTCTGCGGTTACCTCACATCCCCCCGCCGCCAAGCGCGAGCTCTCACTCTCTCTTTCCCTCTCTTATAGACTCGGTTGGGCTAGCTTAGCTCTCGCGCTATAGCGCAAACGCTTGTGTACATACTCGCACACGTGCACGATATGCTGCTGCTGCTGCTGCTGCCGCTGTGTCCTCACTGTGTACGTGTGTGTACGTGAACGAGCTGCTGCTCTAGCCACGGCTCTCTTTCTCTCTCTTTATATACGCGGCGGCGCAAGCACGCTAGGCAAGCCAAGCGGCCCAGCGGCGGCTTACTTATTTCGCTGCCGCCGTGCTAGTAGTAGTCGTAGCCGCTACCGACTTTACTATCCGTTGTGAACCCCCTCCTTCCCTGCAGCAGCACACACCACGTCCTACTCGTTCTCTCTCTCTCACTCGCTCTGCTCGCTTTTCTACGTCCATACGGACACACACCGGCTTCGCCTGTTTTTTTCCCCCCTCTTTTTCATTAGCGTTCCTATACCCCTTTTTTCCTCTTTTATTTATTCCACGTCGACTTTTTTCCCTCCTTGTTCTTCTCGTTCTTTTTTTCTTCTTCTTTTTCCGGCGCACCGGACAGCCCGCTGAACTTTTGTTTACCGTGCAAAGATAGGAGAATCGCGGAAGAGTAAGAGAGAGAGACAAAACAGAAAGATGAGGAAAAGAAGGGGAGAGGGGGAAAGATGATTTTGGGGTTTTACGCGCGTACTCTCGCTCTTTCGCTCATCGTTTGCGCGCCGGCGGTGTGCGAGAGACGTTTCTGGAACGGCGATTGCGAAAGACATGCTCTCGAACTTTTAGCCGATCATACTTTGAGGACGGATCGAGGGGGGGGGGGGAGAGGGGCTTGTCGGATCGAAGCGATAGAGAGAAAAAAATTGTGGATCTGTCGCGAATGTATAGTATAACGATGTGAATGTGTGTGGATGTAGGGGGTAAGGAGCAGTTGTTTGTTTATTAAAAGCGTAGAGAACCGGCAGAGCTAGTCATCGCTTACTCCTTCGTTCACCTTTATACTCGGGTTTACCGAAAGGGTAGGAGGGGAGGCACTAATAACTTTTCACAGTTTCTTCACGGCTTTTAATTGCGCCGTAAATACGTACGTGCAACGCGCGTTGTAGTAGCAGAAGCCAGCGGTGTATACCCATCGTTGCTTTGGAAATTCTCACTTTCGACGCGCCTCTTCATCGCGCACGTATGTATACGTGAAGACTCTATCTCTCTTTAGAGAGAAAGAGCGCCTCTTTTTCTCGCTTCCGACCAATACGCGTTGTCGAATTGCGAAATTGCGTGGCTCGAGTATTTACGATATTAATATAGGGTTTACGTTGCCCCCCCCCCCCCGAAGCCTCGCTCATTAGCGCGTACGCACGCTTGAATATCGTCCCGAGGATAGAGAGCGCCGAATTTGTCGACTCGTTAGATCGCCAGAGCTTTTATCAGGTTAATAAAGCCTCGTTTTAACACGAGACGTCGTCTGTCTGTCCGTGTGTACGTATACCGCGGTATCTGTCTCTCTCACTCACTCTCGCTTGGCGATTAGCCGTAATCGATTCAGCGTAATTTAGTACATAACGAAATTCTTTTCTTACAGCGACTGGCAGCGGCAGCGGTATAGTAGTCGCTCGTTCGCTCGCGCAAGCAGTAGTGTGGCGAGAGAGCTCATGACCCAGTTTTGCAAACAGCCGGAGCGCGCAATAAAGGCGAGAGAGAGAGAGAAAAAGGTGGGGAAAAATAAAACAAAACCCGAGAGCCGCGAACAAGCTCCTCCCGTACGGACATGTATTTTCGCGAACGAATGTGTCCGGCCGAAGTAACGACGAGTCTCTTATTCTCTTTCTTCTTGGCTTAGATGTGTACGTATGCGTGTGTTTACATCGGAGCATAAGCGACAGTAGGTCAGTTGTGCGATTGAGAGAGCCAAGCACAATCGGACCTCTATTTTCGCGAGACGGAGCTCTGCGATTTTCAGGAGAAGCCACTGTCGTTGCGTTATCCGAGCTATACATCTGTATATGTATTACGTACACATATACCCTGGCCTTTTTTCCTACTCTCAGTTCCTTTTTTTTCTTTCTTTCTTTTTTTTTTAAGTGGGCGGGCTTGGAATTCTCGTGGAATGATTTTCGGTATGTAACTGCCGGTGGAGAATTTTGAACAATGTGTGGGTTGTTGGAATGGGATCGGCGACGTTTTTTCTTTCTCTCTCTCTCTCTCTCACTCGATATTTTAATCGGCTACTTAAAATTCACTTAACGTACGCGACGAATTACCCGGCGCCGTTTTTTTTCTCTCTCTCTCTCTCTTCAACGTTTAACTGCAATCGACCCGTACGAGCGCTTATTGTATTGCAAAATTTAATTTTCTCGTGCGGGAGGAGGTAAGAGGGGGTCGGGGGGAAAAATTATTTCACGTAACGCTCGCGCGAAAGTGCGAGTTTCGTTTAGACGCAATCCAGATAATCGCCTGGAAACTTAACGGCGCGTAATGAATTCTTGCCATTAAAAGTCGGCATCAATTTGGAAATGATAGCACGCGGGCGTATGGAAATTTCATGCGGTTTTTTTCTTTCTTGAAAATTTAACGCACGATATTTTTGATTTTACACCAACGAAAGACAGACGAAACATCGCGTTTAAGCGCTGTTTATTGGCGACCCCCGAGTGGTTTCATTTCAATATTTCACCGTGTCCGAGGAAATAGCGTGGAGATTAGCCGTTTGAAATTTCACTTTCGGTCGTAAAAGGAATCTTAACAAACAATACTTTTTTTTAATTAAATAAAATGAAAGCGAACGAGCAGTGGCGGCAGTACGTGCGCATTCATTTATAACGAATACACGTTAATTTAATTAGACTGGCAATGTACTCTTATTACAGAAAACGTGGTTGCACGAACCCACGCGCATACACACACACAAGTAACACACATAAGGTGACATTCTTTCTGCGTAAGCCAAACCCATTACAGTAATACCAAAGTATTATTTTACCCGGTAACCCGACGCGTAAAATCGATCCTGTTTAAAACACAAATTTCCCCTCTCGTTTCCCTCGGACAAAAAAAAAACAGAAAAGAAATAAGATCGACCCGTTAACTAACCCAAAATCCGTTTCATTACTCTCGAGTAATAAAAATAGAGGCGTACTAACCTTGAGGTCCTTGAAGAAGACCGAGTTCCTCGCCCAGTCGACCTGCGAGAAGAGATTCTGATCGAGGACCTTGCACATGAGCTCGAATAGATCGACCTCGCACTGGTTGTAGGTCTGGTTCTGGAGGAGCCCGAACAGCGATGCCTGCCACTCGCGGTCGTCGATCGTCTGCACGAACTCCTGGATGAGCGGACTAGCTTTCGAGTGTAGCAGCGGATGGTCGTCGCGCTGGCCGTCGGTAGCGGCGCCGGGCGGTCCGCCGGGCTCCTGGTGCGCGCCCGACAGCTCCGCCTGGTGGGAATGGCTGGCCGGGCCGTGATGGTGCTCGAACGCGCCGCCGAAGCCGGCCTTGGGGCTCGGCGTCGTCGAGTTGGCCGGCCAGAGCTTGCTGCCGTCGAGCGGGTTGGCGCAGCCTCCGGCGCCGGCGCTGCCTGCGCCACCGGGGCCGTGCAGGTGGCCGCTGTTGCTCGTCGCCGAGGACAGCGAGGCTTGCGTCGACGGGGCGATCAGCTGGTGCGCGCTCTGCGAATAATGACCGCTGTTAGTTTTGTTGTTTCGCGCTTTCTTTTTCGAGATACGATGTAGGCGTATAGAGCGCGTATTACGAACGAAGAGAGAAAGGGCAAACTGCTCGGGCTGGTCAATTACGCTAATGAAGCCCGAAGAAAATTGCGCGGAAAACTAGTTTTGTCAGGACTCGAGCGTATACAGAACGCAATGACCGCAAGGTCGAAGAAGTGGCCGGCCGATATAACGCACGGGCTTTATCGTTTCGGTTATAATTAGCCCCCTTTAACTCACGACTCGCTTCCAAAATAATGCATCGCCTAACTGCCGATTATTAGCTCGTCTCAAGCTCTTCCACACGTGCATCACCGAAATTTACCTGATATCGTTTAAAAAAAGAAGACGAGTTCGATAACTTACGGATACACTTCCAGCCTGGGTGGTAACGAGGCCTGCGGCAACGGCCGCGGGCGAAGGCGAGGAGTCCGGTGAGGAGGTGAGCGAGGAGACCTGGGGTATCTGGATCTCCTGTTTGATGTGGAACAGCGGCGCGACCGTCGCCGGATAGCTGGTCGGATCGCCGAGGCTGCCTCGGAGGTTCTGCAGGGCGATCTGGCGCTGTCGCATCATCTGCAGCTTGCGCGCCCGGTCGCGCTTGTACATCGGGCCGAACTTGTTCCTGCCGCCTCTCATTCTGTCCGCTCGTACCGCTGTAATCAGAAAGGAAAAAGGATTTTTTTTAGTTTTATACGTAGTTGGTCTCCTTTCGATCGTGCGCATCGAGATGTTTGGGTAATAAGAAAACTGAGGAGGTCGATGTCTCTCTCGACACGTCGATTTCATCTTCAATTTTATTTTCGTTGTTTTATTTTAGAGTTCATTTCACTTTATCCGCGATGAAAATGATTATATGACAAATTGAATTTGATTGAGTTAACATTTTAATGAAGATGCGGTCGATGAGGGGGAGGAGGGTCGATCAAGTCACTTTTCGAGCAGCCCAAAATTTGTTATTATTGTTGTCAGTGGTTGTACTTGCGTATGCCGTAAATGGCTACGGCTCATCGGGTATAATAAATCGGGCTGTGCTTAGAGCAGCCTAGAGAAAAAAATATAGAATCCTCTGAAATCCAGGGAGAATAAACGTCTTGAGAAGAGGCTTTTGGATTAGGTTCGAGCTTTTTATTCCAATGCTTTGAATCATCATAATGGCCGCTGAGAAAACTTTGGTTTAATAACTTTCGAATCTTTCTCATTTTGCTGGTGCATCAAGCGTACAATGCTCGTGAACACTCGTCCTTACTGCTTTTCATGCGGATGGTTCGTTTGGATAATCGACTAGAGATATAAACGACAAGTTTCAGTACATTCTCCAAAAGCTTTGATTGCATGTTAATTGATTATTTGCTTGGATGACGGTTCGGGGCGTATTTTTTTAAAAGCACACGTCTATCTTTCTGTCGTGGCGACGGGCGAAACAAACGAAATGACGACGGGGGGCAAAACAATAGTTTTGCATCTCATGATTCAATAATGGTCGTGTGCGCTCAAAACGACAGCGACATTGTTTAATATGCTAACCGGCACATAAGCGAACTATAAAGCTGCGCAATGACGCAACGCGATTTTTCAGCGATTATTGCTATTTAATATTTAATTTCCATGACTCACGATTATCGAGCGCGAATTAACGAGCAAATTGTCTTGTAATGAAGACTTTTAGACCTAAAATTACGCGACGGTACTTTAGATTATTAGCCGCTCGAATACCCTTTCGCTTGCAAGCACGCATATACGGGTTAGACATTTATTTTCATCCCAAACTACGACAGCCGATTTACTCCTCCCCCACTCCCCGGATACACGGGTAGTCATACGAGGAGAGGGAGAGACAAGGAAGTACATCGCAAATTACAAGAGAATGACAGTGTCGATGACGCGAGGTTTGCCCCGAAGCTATCGACTGCTGCGGTGTTTCTTGGACACAGGGGGCTTAGGCGGAAGTCGAGAGCTGTGGTGAACTGGGCCACTCCGGGAGGCGCCTACTCCCAAGCCCGCGGCGGCGAGCATACCGATCTTTCTTTTGCCGGTGCCTCGGCTAAGGTCGGCCGATTTTTCGCCATCCCCTCCCCCACCAGATTGTGCTGGCAATCTGTCAAGGATTTTTTTTTCTCCCCCTGAGAGATCTTATCGAGCGACAGAGAGGCCGAATCGACTGCCGATCGACGCGATTAATTAAGATAACAAAGTTTTTTTTTCTTTCGTTCAATGCGTCATCGGGGGCGCGAGATTCGAGCCCGTTGTACTTTTCGATATTAGTCGAACGTGTGCGTATGTAAGCGCGGGATTTATTATGTAAGATTTTTAGCCGGCTCGCTCGCTCGCTCGACGACGCTATGGATTTTTCGAATTAATAACTGTCAAATGGAGTTTCTTATTCTAATAGAACCGCGCGAGCTGCAAGTCATACAGGCTGCTGCTAGTGCTGAATAAATCAACGTCTCTCGAGATATTTTATGTAGCGAAAGGCCGCCGTCGAAAAAACACATTTTGAATTGGCGAGAGAGAGAGAGAGAGAGAGAGAGAGTCGAGTTTTGCAAATGGCTAAAGGCCATTACGAGCTTAAAACGTAATCGCAAATGTGCTTTTAAAAGCTGTATGCCAATAGATTCTCCAACCCATCGCAGGTATACGCGCGACACAATCGCTACTTTCCCATAAAGCCTTTCGGTTAACAAAAAAGAACGTGAAAAAGCACTAAAACCCCCTCTTAAGCAACGTTACATCTGAAATAGAGCCAAGAGACACGAGTAGTCCATTCGGCGCGATATAACAGCTATTGAGCATCGGAGAGGCATATTGGAAAAAACACGGTGTTAGTCTGGAAACCGCAGAAACACGGCAACGGCCGGAATAGTAGCGGTCGGGCCTGTCGAAGGAACTCGCCTGCTCCGCGCTTATGTGCTATACAAGCCGGGGGGGCGCCCACTCCCGTTTCGCCAGCTGCATACACACAGACACATATCGGCGCTCGCATTAATTAACCAGGCCATTCATCAATGCTCCGCGACCTTTATGGCTGGGCTCGCCGGAGCTCTTTCTTTTCGACGCTGCAGCTGGTACCGCGGATGAATCGCGTCGGCGAACAAAGCCGCGGCGGACTTGCCGGTCTACCCACTCTCCTTCCATGCTTTCTGTCTTTTCGTCGGCGCTGGATTTTCGCGAGTCGTGTGTGTGTGGCGTGTGTCTTGGCAAAGGTGAACAGAGGGACGCAGGTATATAGGCGCAAGATCGCGGGATTTTCCGCGAGTAAACTCGAGAAATTTCTGTTTCGGATAGATCGAGTGTCTCCTTAGCGCGCAAGAGCGAATGGTTTTCGCTTACCGATCGAACGATATCGAATTTGCAGTGGGTTATACGTGTGCACACGCATATGCGCACGCGCCGTTGGCGTTTAGTCGCGGATTTTTTTTGTTGTGTGCGCATAGGGACGGAAAGGGGAAGTAGGGCTGGTTTTGCAAACGACTTGGGGGAAAAATTGCTTTAATTGCGGACGGAGATCTGTTGGCGGGGCGGCTCTCGTGGAATTTCGCGTTTTATACTGGTTATTCAAAGCGCGCCTCATAAATATACAAGAAGCCAATTATTCGCAGCAGCCGAGAATACCGTTGCCCCGATCATATGGATTTCAATAATCGTACATATAGCTCGATTAACAATGCGTCGTTGACGCTTTTTAAGGAATTCTTCAATGACGCTTATGTATCTAAATAAAATCGATGTTTCATCCGCGCGGATGCGCAAGAAATATAACCTATCGATAGAAAACAAAATAAAATACGAAAAAAAAAGGAAATCCAAAGTCGGCTCGCGGAATTTCATAGCGGGCGGTTCTCTCTCTCCCACGCAGAGAGGGACCGGCGCGTCGAGGCGCGTGCGCGCGCCGGCAACGAGCGCGGTGCACGTGCGCGCGCGCGGGGCCGCGCGCAAGGAGGACGTGATCGAGAGGGAGGAGGAGGAGGTGCGAGGGGCGCAAAGGAGGGGGGGGGGGACGCGGCGCCCGCAACGAGAGCTCGTTGAAAGTGAAAGGAGGTTGACTCTCGCGAGGCCCCCACCCCCCCTCACCCCGTCTCTGCACGTGTATACGTGTGCGCCTGTCTGCGTGTCCACTGCGCTCGAATACTCCCCCCCTCCTGCTCGTTCGGCTTTGGCACTGCTGCTGCTGCTGCAGCAAGCGCACCTAGATATGAACCCGAGAGACGGATTCGCTATCAAGCGCGGGCGAACCGCTTTGCGCCGCTACTATCATCTCTCGGTTACCTCCCTCTCCCCCCCTCCCCCTCCCGCTCCTCTCGCTCTTTTTAGGCCCACGTGAAAAAGGAGGCTGCTGCGCTGCTGCAGCTACTTTTCCAACCCCGCATGCCTTTTGCTTTACAGTGTGTTGCTGTGTCTGTGACTGCGGCGTTTTCTGGTTTTGAGCAAAGTTTTTGTACGCGCGCTGCTATGACGCCAAAGTGACTTTTACGCGCGAGTCCCTGCTAAGAATTGCCTTTGCCTCGGTGATTTTTTTTTTATTTACTACGGATTTCAAAGAATTGCCGTTTATTTTTTTTTTCGTTCTTTTTGACGTTGCACCGGAGCGAACAATGGCGATTGATTTGCTGTAACGCCGACCTCGATTTTCAATTTGTAACGTCATTGTTGCTCCGTCGCACTCTTTGATTCCGTTTGCCCGTTCGCAAAGCATTTCGAGAATTTCTCGAGCTTTTGCAAACTGCGGCATGCCTTTTTATCGGTAAAGAGAGTAAGCCAATGGCTCTCGGTCCAAGGACCTAGGCATCAACTTGAAAAATAAACCCTCCCTAAAATCAAGCTCGGATGTTAAAAATCCGGGGACCGCTAGCACCGGCTGCGCGCTGCCAAGCGCGCGGGGCTTGGATTTCTATATTTGTCCCAGCTTGGGCCCCAAGAGATTGCAGCGCGGCCCACGACGGCCGTATCCCTTTCTCCATCGGCACTCGCTTCGTACGTATAAGCACAGACACACAGACACAGAAACCAACTCTCTTCTCTGTGTGTAACGCGGGCCGGGCGGCGACACGTGCGCTCCCGGTGTGCACGATCTCGCCTCGATATCAGGCCCCGCTCTCTCCCACCTCCGATCGCTACGAGCTGCTGCAGCACCGGGGACCAAGTGCAAATTTTCAAGCGGCTACCTAAGCCGATTGGCGCAAGCCGTATAACGATTTTATGTCCTTTTGTTTAGCCGTTTAACGCGCCGGGCCAAGAGAGCGGCAGCGCGTGGGCGCCCTCCAGCTTCCCTGTACGCGAGACAACAGCGCTGATAACGCCGCCGAATCAGTGGGCCTCTCCTTTCTTGGCGTTTCTCTGCTCGTTAAGTTACACCGAAGTAGGCCGACGATTAAAATTCTAATTAATGCTTCTCTCGCGAGTGCGCATTCTCTTTCGTTCTTGTATAATGCGTGATCGATGAACAATTATCGTCGCTCTCTGCTCGTATAACAATTTTTCCAATTTTCACCTCGCGCGACGTTACGTCGAACAATTGCCGATCTCGATCCTTCAGATTTGCGAGTCGAGACGACTTCGTCGGTCTACACAAAAATCCAAGCGCGCAGTGATGGAATAGCCGGACAGAGGAGCTTTTACCTCAGAAAATCTCGAGCAAGCTTAACGAAAGCTACGCTTAGAAAAGAGCCGAGGCCGCGTGGGGCTTTATCGTTAGCTTACAGTTGCTCTCCGTGCCAACGTATATTGTGCAAAGTATTGTATAGAGGTGTTAACGAAACTGGTCTTTAAGCGCTCAATGCGAGCAGCAGTCGGCTTGGCTGCTGATAATGCATTATTGTCGCGCGGCGCTTTTTGCTTATAAATAACGCGAATTATTACAGTGGCGTAATTGCGGTGCACACTTATAAGAGATAGAGAGAGTGGGTATACGCCGATTTGACTTGATTAAGTGGCTTCGACGTGTTAATTGCCCTCCCGCTTGAATTACGCCGCTTTTAACCCGATGCAGTTAACATTCGTGTATATACGTATGGGGGTTTTCCCCGGTGATAGTTTGGAAAAAAACGTCTGGTTTATCCCTGACGGTATATGATTATCGTATCGCTTATTTCGACAATTTGGGAGGAAGAGATAGAAAAAAGGGCGAGTCGCAATTTTATTGTGTGGAGAAAATCAATTTGATGAGCAGAAGAGAACTGCACTTGTAAACAATGAGCAGCAGTCGTAATTGCGGGAACGTATACATAATCGAGTGCCAAAGGCCCGGCACATCAGCAGCTCTAAGTAGTTCTACGCGACTCACAAATCGGCGAGCGTAAAAGGGGTAAGATCGAAAGTAATTTTGAGCTAGAGCCGTCGTTAGGTGCGCTATATAGAAAGAAGCAGAGAATGCGTCGTAAAAAGCCGGAGGTGAGATAGCGCGCCGCGTGGAGAAAAGTTCGGCCGATAAGAGTGACCTGGTGGAAGGGGGGGAGGGAGAGAACGAGCATGTCTGTGTGGATTGCTGAAAATGGAGAGGTGGGGGTTGCTGGGGGAGTGGGGCAATCGCGGGAAAATGGAGCTGGAAAAAAGGCGGCGCGTTCATAAAAGCAGCTCTCTCGTTTTCAATGCGGGAACGATTAGCCGCTCCGCTAAAGAGAGAGAGAGAGGCTGTGTGTGTGTGTTCTTGGAATTGGGACCGTTGCGGAAATCGCTCTGCGGGATTTTTCGTTTGTTCGCTACGTAGACGAAATGGGGGATAGAGCTCTAACGAGCTCTCTCGTTCCCTGCGCCTGCAGCAGCTACTGCAGACTCTTTTGGATGTGTCTAGCTTGACGCTCTTACAGAACGTCGCGCGTTGTCGATTGTTCGGCTAGATATCGCCGGCTGGTCTGGTATTTAACAAGCGCTAATCGAGAGAGCCGGCGTTGGAAAGGGAAATTGCTTTCTTCGCGCGGGTTTCGTTAATGCGAGGCTTAATCAACGGCTTTATACTTGTGCCGGGACTTTTTTTGAGCTTTGATTTTTCTGTTCTTTCTTTTTTTTTTTATATAATCGGCTCGCATTAAAATGCAATTGATTTCACGCTCGACCGACTGCTCGGGCATTAACAGGCTGACGTTTATATACAGAGCACAAGTATGCGTGGCTTACCTCACTTCAAGGAGATTGCGTTTGAACAAAATTTTCGACAGTGCGCCACGACGAAATTTGGACAAAATGAAAAGGATGAGGGGGACAGGGCTTGTTACGAACGGCGATATACATAAAAACACCGCGGCGGGAGGAAGTGACGTCGGAAAAGGAGAGCTGACGAAATGCCGAACGATTTAAGAATTCCTCAGCGGCGATAACACGGGAGGATATGAGCAAATAGGCTTTTTACATTTTAATTAGGAGGGGGGGGGATATGGAAATGACCAGAGCGCGCGCAACGGGGACGGTGGAAGAAAGCGCCGAGTTTATTTTTCTTGCAGCTCTCTAAGTGATCTCCGATTGATGAATGAGCGATTGATTTGTAATCCTTATCTGCATCTTAATGAACATCAATTCGATACGCGCCAATCTCGCGGACTTATCTCTTTTGATTCGTTATTAGTTGAGAGACCTGAATATATAGATAAATTTAATGTTACGTATTGCTATTACCCCTTTTCTTATTTATTTATTTTCTTTTTTCCCCCCTCTCTCTCCCATTTAATTGAGAATTTCCGAGTTATTTTTTTTATTATGCAACTTGCTTTAAATGCGCGCTCGATTTTAGACACAATTTATGATTTATGCTAAACAGAAAACACACGGCGCCGAGTTAAATAAGGCCATACCCTGATGTCTGTGGAGCTTATACACACACCGCATGTAAAACTACACGTATAAATAAGTATAAGTAAATTTTACAAAAAAAATTTAGAAAATTTACTATACTGTATAGGTTTTGGGGGACAGACTCGAAATATATTAAATTTTGCTAGACAGTATAGTAAAATTTAAAACTTTCAAATTTT
>JAPYYQ010000937.1:0-44566 GCA_030522585.1 Anagyrus pseudococci
ACAAAAAAGGCATTGAGCTCGTCAACGGTAACAGGGAGCGACTCAACAGCAGCGCGGCCAGTCAGGCCAAGTTTGTTTAGAAGACCCCATGTCTCCCTGAAAGAGAGAGAGAGAACAGCCACTCCTTCTTTTTCACCTAGGCCTACGATGTCGCGAGCCCCCGCGATGACCCGCCGAGGTTCCGAGTCAATAAGGCTTAGGAGGAATATAGCGGCTGTCTCCTCCCTAGTACCTCCCCCCCGCGCCACTATCTACCCTTAGCTCGCGCGAAAGTTCTCCTCTGGCTGTTCTGATGCGACGTGTCGTCTTCCTCCGCCTACAACTAGAAGCCGAGCAGTGGCTCCCCTCGTCTACTCCTCCCTCCGCCTCCTTCTTCGTCTATACACTTCTTCTTCTACGCCCTGCGCACCATCGAGAGCGAAAATTTTCCGCGGCCCCTTCTTAATTTATGTACTCCCGACCGTCCGCCCGCTTCTCTCTCCTCCTCCTGCTTCTCAACTCGACGCGAAATTAGGCTGAAATTGAAGCGGCCAGCTTTTTCGGACGGCCCGAATTTCCGAGGCAGCAATGCTCCTCCACCCCCCGGCCTCTTTTTTTCTACCCGCCTCCTCCTCTTCCCGGCATCGATCGAACGCTCCGGCTACTTATACCCACTTTGCATAATCGCCCTTACCAAGATTTTTTTATGGGTTTGAGATAGCTCGGCGTTTGAATGTCATATTTATGACGCATTTGTATCTCATATCGTTTGCTATAATTTGTTGATGAAACAAAAATGAAGTAACGGCGAGGCTAAAAATATTATTCTGGTGCGGTAATTCTTGAAAGAAAATTGAAAGAATATTACATCTCGAGGATTTTAAAAAAGTTTATAAAAAATTATAAACTGTCAATCTGTAATAATCGTTCATAGGACTCGCGAAAGTTTTATTTATATTGACAGTTTTCGAAGGTATTATAAATTATAACGTTTCCGCTCTCCACTGTGCAAATAATTCTCAACTTAGCCGAGCTTCCAATCGTTTGCCTTTGGCTTAATAAAAAATAATTTAATGACATTTTCATATACAAGCGAATATCAGACAGTGCTCGACACACCGTTTTTATTTTATTGTTTTACCCTCGTCGCTTCGCCCCGAGGAATTTCAATAGCGCAGATTGACAGAAGCTGCGATATTGATTATATTTATCACCAAACGCCGAGGAAAAGGGAGAGAGAAAGAGAGCCGCTATACGTTAACTTTTATTTTTTATTTTCCAGCCCCGTGGAAATTTAATTAAAGGACTTCGAAAGCCAACGCTTCGGAATAAACTCGCAAAATTTAACTAGCCGAAGTAGTTGGGAAAACTAAAAAGCCAGCTGTCGCTGCCGAGCGTATGATCGAGCAAAACAAAAAGTAACGCTCGATACAAAATGAAGCCCCGGTAAATCGGGCAAACGGTCTAAACGTCGAGTATACGCCCATAAAATGTAGCTTTAAAAACGCTTAAAACCCCAACTGCGTCCTCAAGTACGGAAGACCATTAACGTCAGGCTCGATCGAGTTGTCGGCTAGTCGTGCGGTGGTGGTATATGTGGGTGTGTGTATGCCGCAACGAAAAGAAGAGCAAGAGAGAGAGAGGAGGCGAGGGAAAAAACGGATGACCGCCATAATTCAAGTGCTCTCTCGTTTTTCATCGGCGCCGAGTAGTGGCTTTGGCCGCAACATTGTCCGGCACGTGAAAATCATGTCCGCAGTTAAATTAACGAGGACGCGCGGCGCAGCACATTTTCGTAACAGCGAAGATTAATAATAGCCGGGGCCTCTCGCGCGCGCTCGTTCACCCTCATCCCCCTCTTAGCTTCCACTCTCTCTTGGGGTAAACTTCGCCGTAGAATAGGCCAAGAGTGAGAGGATAAAGGAGCAGGACTGCGGGGGTGGAGGCAGCACCTGACGACGACCTTCAAGCAATTTCCGTACAGAGTCGGGGCAAGAATTAAAAGACTTAGTCACGAGGCTGCCGGGTTATATGTACTGCGTGCGTGCCAGCGGTGGGAGCTCGGGCATTCCGGGATAGTCGGCTGCTGCCGGGCCTAATTTATGTGCGCGCCAGAGAGTCACGGAGCCCGTGCGAGAGAGGAAAGGATACGGCCGCTCTACTCTCGAGACGCTGATGCTACCGCCGCCGCTACCGTCGTCGTCGCTGCTGCTGCTGCTGCTGGGCACGTCTGAATTTTGATTAATTTGGAAAGCGGGGAACTGCCGGCGCTGCTGGTCGTCGTCGCTGCCTCTGATTAAGGGACGGCTCTCTCTCTCTCTGCCTTGGTGTGCGATATCGAATTAGCGAGGATGAGGGAAGGGCATGGGAGTAGGCTGCTTTGCAAATTGATATCTCCGTCTGCGGGCAGGAGACCGGGCGAAAGTAATCGGGAGTGCGCGGGTGGACTTGTGAGCGACGCCAGCAGGGCCACCTTCGATTTCGCCGGATTGGATTATCTTCGTTTTTTGTCTCCTACGCCACCCCCCTTTGCTTCCAGACCCCTGCTCTTCTTCGCCCTAATCCCTTTACCAATCTTTAGCTAGAGACGCTACAAGTTTATACTGATTTTATTCGGCGAGCCGTAGTATGTGTCTCATTCGAATTTCGAACGTGGCGATGAGGTAAATTAGCGATTAACATGCGTGGATTGTACTTGTCGACTGTTTATCGGAGAAGCGAGGAAAAAACTGAGAGTTTGATTCGAATCATATTGGAATTTGTTTGAACTGTAAAATAATGACATGCTTTAATAAAGAAATGTGTAATAAGAATTGGTAATTACAGTAGGGCGTGTGTGCGTGTATATTATGATACTTAAAGTGCTTGTTTATGAAAGTACAAGATACGTAAATATTAATAATGTGTAATAATTATATACGTATTATGTAAATAGAGAATAAAATTAAAAGTGACCAAGTAAGCAGCCGCGAATAAAACTGTGGATAACTGGTTTGAACTGCAGGTAATTCGATATAAAATAGTTAACAGGGTTAACGCAGTCCAGATAACAACTTAACTGAAGGTCTAGACCAAATTCCATAGTAGAAACAAAAAATAAAGGAAGAGAAAAGCAAAGCGCACTTGAATTATTATCAATCGACCAGCTGTACACTTATGCTTTAAACGGAAAAAAAAGGTCAGACAATATACTTGTTGCCGTTTGCCCATATCGCACTTAACCGACTTAAGCTGCAATTGTTACGATAGGCGAACAAACAATTAACGAGCGTTAACAAATCCTTCAATTATCGACCGAGAGGGAAATGTACGTTAGGAGCACAGTGCAAGCGGCTTTTAGTTTTGTTCCTAATTAAGTTTCGCAAGCGTCGAAGGTTCAGTGACACAGAGCGGGCCGTGCAAGCATTGCGCAAGCGCGCGCTCTGTTGAACAAAAGAGAGAGCAGACCATAAAGCAACAGCAGAGAAAAGGAGGAGGAGGCAAAGGTGATCAGGGGAAAAAAGAGGAGAAAAAGAAAGAAAAGAGGGATGGAAGCCTCGAGCATCTTGACAAATTATTTAATCCTTTAGGGCCGATTGTCCGCAGATAGGCGGGGAGTTAAGCGTCGCGTGATTAGATTCCGTGCAGCCAACGCGCGCGTATCTGTACGTATATACGTGTGTAGGTGTATAACGATGAGACCGCTGTGCTCTCTCTCTACTATACTAACGTCAAGCCATAACTCAGCCACATGCGACGCGCGGCGCATCTATACGCGGTCTGGGACACGCGCGTTTATATGTTGGCACACACGTGTGCACACCTACACGCCTATACGTAGATCTGTGTACGCACGTACAGAGACAGGGAGAGAGAGAGAGACAGTGTGCAAGGCAAGTGTATAGCGGAAACGAGGAGGAGAGTGAGAAGCGAGAGGGAGAGTACATAGGGGGGAATGGCAATTGCAAAACGGGGAAACTCATAGTGGAGAGTGAGCGAGAGCGAGAGAGCGCGCGTATATAGCTAGTACTCCTGACTTGCTACTGCTGCTGCTGCTATGTGTGCAGCCGTGAGGGAGAGAACTCGTGGTGGAGGGGCACCTCCTCTCTCTCTCTCTCTCTGCCACCCTCTCCTCGTCTGACGGGAGGAGGAGAGGATGAAAGCGAGAGCGCTTTATGCGGCGCATTCATACGTTCCGGTGAACGTAACTACTGGCTGGAAGTATCCGAGTAAAGTAGGTCAGTGTCGCGGAACTTGAAAACTTTGCTTCCGTAATCCGAGAGAGAACTATACAACCGACTACTACTACTACTCTCTCCCACCGCAGACACTCCCTCTCCTACTCTGCCTCTCTCTTTCTCTCCCTCTTATCTACTTATCTATGTCTCTCGACTACTCTGCACATCTCCTCTTTCTCTCCCTTTCCCTCAAACGCACCTCTCTCTCTCATTCTCGTTTAGAGCGCTTATCGC
The DNA here is from genome assembly GCA_030522585.1 of Anagyrus pseudococci. Classification (NCBI taxonomy): domain Eukaryota; kingdom Metazoa; phylum Arthropoda; class Insecta; order Hymenoptera; family Encyrtidae; genus Anagyrus; species Anagyrus pseudococci. Next base: position 4,431 of record JAPYYQ010000937.1, read on the forward strand.
TTTCTCTCTCTCTTTCTCGTTTTATCTGTTAATCTATCTGTATTTCTATACCCTTTCGCTTTCAACCAATGTATATTTCGCTCTTTCGCTTTCGTTTTCGCTTATCAGACTTCCGCATCTGCACTACGCACGCGCCTCCTATCCCCCTATCTCTTTCCTCCCCTCTCGATCTAACTATCTATTCGTTCATTCTCCCTCTCCCTCTCTGTACGTCTATTAGTTCTCCGCATGTTTGTTTACCACACATGCAACTGGACGACGATTAAGATAGCGTATAGCGGTGCCTTTCAATCGACCTGTTTCTACCTCGCTCGGCATTGTTTTCATTTTCAGTCGAATTCATAATCTGTTTCATTACGCGCTTATTGCCCCATCAAATTACGTCGAATCACTTTATTAATGCGATTAAGCTATTATTACGTGGCTTTTCGAGTATACTTTTCATTCCGAATTATCGAGCGTTCTTTTAGCGACCATCCACGCGAGTTCTTTTGTGATTCGCTGAGCCGAATAATCGAAAGTGGTAGCAATTAGAAAAACTATCGATGCCAATATTTTAAACATTCGCGTGGGAGAGCTCGCTAAATGCTTGTAAGTTTATACAACTCCAAGGGATTGTTTATTAGCCGTAAAACGAAAAACATAAAAACAAGATGCAAAACAAAAAAGAAAAAAAGAAGAAAAAGTCGTAGAGAAACGCAAATTTCACGCGAAGGAAGAAAAGGGATGCTTGGCTTGGTCGTGCTGACACTTTAACGATTCGCCGGCGGGTAGTTTGGCTGGAGATAAGCCGATGTCGGTGGGGGCCGCGATATTTAATTTCAGCGCGGATACTCGTTCCTCCTCGATGAAAAGCCTCCCGCCGAGAGGCAAGACGCGGACGCCGGGCTCTAAAGACGAAATAAACGCGAGTGAGCGCAAGCGGCGGAAAGACGAAGAAGCAGTCGAAGGGAAGAGGAGAGAGAGAGAAAGAGGAAGATGGAGGGAGATTTGCGCGCAGCCTGCTCTCTTTTTACCCCAGGCGTTACAGGCTCGATTTACTCGCGGCGTATTTAAGCGCTCGCCAGCAGCGGCGGCAGCATGCCTCTACCCACTCGCTCTTTCTCTCTTCCTCTCTTCCTCTTATTCTCCTCCTCTTTCTGGAGTCCCCATTTTCTCGGCGTGGCTCCGACGCTCTCTCGTGCCGCGCAATTAAGTTTTTATCGCGACGGTGGGTAGTGCAGAGGAGATCGGGGAGGGAGGGCGAGAAAAAAAAGGTGTGTTTCGGGAAAAATTTAATTACGCCCCGGGCTCGCGGCAATCCCCCCTTCCCCCCCCCCACACTACCCGCCCTCTACGTTCATTATTTGCTCGCAAAAGAGAGAGAGAGGAAGTATCCGTCGCGCTGGCGCGACTGGAATTTATCGAGGAATTTTCCTCGTGCCAAAGTTTTTGGTATGATCAAAATTGAATTTTTCGAAAAAAATCCATATCAATTTCGTCTTTAGCCGAGAGACCGGGGGCCACTGACACGTATTGCAAATATCAATTACAAGCGGACTCACCTTCTTTCTACGGGTCACACACCCCCATATCTCGAGTGCTTCAAAAGCCTCCGATATATTCGATCCACGATCAAGTCGAGCGAAGAGAAATTTGTCAAAAACTCGAAAAACCTTTTGTAAAACGTTAATCCGGAAAATCAGCCCGATGCTACGTCGTCGGATACCAAAATGTCATCTCGACGACCTAAAAGATCGCAAACTCGAGCAAAAAATGACGAATCGCTGGTTATTTACGTCCTTATAAAAGGGTCCGCACGTGATCTTGAAAATATAAAAAAATAACACGAGCGAAACAAACTTTAAAGTGCGATAAACAGTAAGGCAGGATAACCTTTCAAACTTTATATCATGTTAAAAAGTCCACGCTTAGCTTTTAATTATCGATACAGTTTTTCTATTATTTTCACTCTTTATTTTGAAATCAATGTAAACTATAAGTAATAGTTGTTGCCTCGAATGTTATAGAATAATTATATAGAAATCAAAATTACCTTTAAAAATCCAAAATTACGTTTTTTTATTCAACAGGAGTATGCTAAAGCACAATAGTAGAGTGACATACCTGAAACACACAAGGACCTTATCAATTATACGTGTATAATAAAGAATCATCTTTTTATTCCATTTGCATCATCAATAATGCAAAGCTGTATTGTTATCCTATGTAAGTGTAATTTGAAATATTCAGTATTCGATGTTTCTTGGTAATAAAATTTAAATATTGAATAATCTATGTACTATATTCTTTCAGGTTCTACGTAAAAAGAGCAACATTGTAAAAAGTGGTATGCAACTGGTTACAAACACTAGAAACATTGATTTTATATTTTATTTTTTCAAATTAAATTAAAATGGAATTCTCATTTTATGATATAAAAATTAATGTTTGATAAAATTAATTTAGTTTTAAAATTCGTTAAAGCTTAATATCTATTAGCACTCTACGTCGAAAGATAAAGGCACCCGCGTGAAAAGCTAATAAATTTTAGTTTTCATCGCTTTTAAGTAATTCAGTAGCTCAAGTATGTTTTGTAATGATTAAATTAGCACTTGAGATATAACTGAGTGCTACCTTAATCATAATGTCCACCACTTCGCTTAAGTGCACTACATCGACATATCTTGACCCTTTGATCTTAGGATGCGTTACAGGACTCATAATTGAACGTAAATACAATCAATTATGACGTACAGCCAATGCATTACAACCCGAATATCAATCTCTCAAATTCAAACAACATTAACAACGCATATTTAAACATTTATAATTAGCGCACTCGCACAGCAACGAATTTTTTTATAAAAATTCACGCTAATTAACATTATCACAAAAGCAACGTTTAATAAAAAGGATTTAACGACCTGTTTTATTCAAACATTTTTTACTTTTTTTTTATCGCAGTACACCCCGTGCAAATTAATAAACAACGAAATTTTTTGTGTGTAAAAACCCTTTTGGAATTTGCGCAAACAAAATCCGAACAAAGGGACGTGATGATATTTCGTCAAAGTAACGCAGCTGTAATTGAAGTGCGCGCGTGAAAAAGATTAGTTGGAATGCGCAGTGCAACAAATTTTACGTTGTAACGTTTCGCATTTATTTATCCCGCGAATAATGTTAACCATTTTTCCCTTTTATTTTATTTTATGTTTTTTTATTCACAGCGTAAAATTCTTTTCATTTCTCAACGTATTCCGGATTATCTCGTTACACGTACTTAAATTACATCGCGTTACTCTGTTATAATAAAATTATGCAGCAACCAGTCCAATGTACTTATTCCTGCAAAATGTTATTTCGCTCTAAAAGTTGCGTAAAGTAAAACCGGGCGCTTTGAATTTCAAGAAAAAAAATAACGCCTAAATAAATTTTCGCTAAATTATCTTGCTAAATTTACATTTGTTTGCCGACTAATGCGCGTTGAAATGTCAACCGATTCACCGATACTAAACGAAACTTGGTTATTTTGGAGGAAAAATATTAATTTAAAAACGAGCGCTAGCCACGGCGAGTTTAAAAGCGACAACAATTTGAGCCCGCTGAAATCCAAAGCCTGAGGAAAAACGTGCGGGGGCAAAAAAGTGCGCGGTAAGAAGCTCCACTCTCGTCGTCGACGTCGTCGTCGTCGTCGGTGACGCAGCGAGGGATAAGGCGCGCGAAGGGAGCAAGAGAGAGGGAGTACGCGACATCGCTGCTGCCAAGTTGCCGCGGTGGCGAACGAGCTAGAAGCCAGCGCCCGACCGAGGGACACGGGGGAAAAGCGCGCCACGGGCAGGAGGGTGAAACGGGCGAGGGGGGAGGCAGGGTGAAAGAGGAGGCGAGGGAGAGAGAGAGAGAGTGGAAGCACCGGCGCGCAGCTTCGACGGCGCTCTCAGGCCGCGTATATACCCGCGGCGTCGGTGGCAGCGGCATTTTCCCCCGGAGCTGCTGGCCCCGCTTCGCCTCCTCACCCCCCGGCGCTCGGCCACTCGTTCGCCCGCTCGCAAGAGCCGCGTTCTATATACACGTCCGCGCGCTCCTATATATAGGTATAGAGAGAAGAGCGAGAGAGAAGTGAGAGAGAGAGAGAGCAAGCAAGCTAACGCGGGGCCACGCAGAGGCCGGCGGAGGGAGGGCGGCCGGGGGGGTGGATGGCTTGGCGGCCGAGGGTGAGTGGGCGCGGGAGGGTGAGAGAGTGGGCGGCCGGCCGAGCGTGCTCGCCGAGCTGGAATAGGGCAGGCCGTTATTTAGCCAGCCGCGCAAGCGGGCGTCGGGTCGCGAAGGGACGCGAAGGGACGACTACTACGACGCTGGCGGCGGCGCTAGCGAAGGCCTGGCTGCTCCCCCGGCCCCGGCGCAGCCCCCTCGGCCACCCCCCTCGAGGACCGTGGCGCAGCGCGAGAGAGCCACCCTCCGACTCTGCTGGCGTTGTTCACCCTCCCTCCCCCGCCTCGCCGCTGCCGCCCGACCCGCCGAGCCACCCCGTCCACCGCCGGTCTCTTGCGCGCTCACCCCCCTGGCCCCGTTGCCCCCGCTCGTCCCGGGGGTTCCGTCCTGCTAGCTAACGCCGGCAGCGTGCTCTCGCTCGCTCGTTCTCTCCCTTGCTCCAGTCGCTTCCTCCTCTGGCGCTTCGCGGCGAACGTATATATATATAGGGTCCGCGAGGCTCGGGAACTCGAGGTGGAGAGCGAGCGAGAGAGAAAGAGAAGGCCTCTTGCCTTCGACCTGCTTTCTTCCCTGCCTCCCTCTCTCTCCTGCTCTCGCTCCTCGCCCTTGCTCTTCCTCCCTTATATACCGGCTCTCTCGCGGCCCACGTAGCCCCGGCTATTTCTCTCTCGCGCGCGCGCGAGGGCCACCGCGGCGATAGCTTTTCGCCCCTGCGCTCACTACTCGCTCTCTCCTTCTCCTCGTCCGCCGCTACTATACGTTGTGTGCGAGGGGGAATATATATTTTCCCGGCACCCTCCTCCCCTTTCTCTCCCGCTGCTCTCACCGTTCTCATTTTCTCTCTGGGCTCTCTCGACTTCCTCGCGCCGGCGTCGCTGGCCTGCCTCCTCGACTGGTCTCTCTCTCTCTTTTTCTCCTATATTACCTCTTCTTTTTGGCTCTCCTCGTTTCTCTCCCTCTTCTTTTACCCCGTCTCTTTCGCTTCTTCGCAGGTTCGCTTTTTTCGCCTCTTGGCACTCCTTCCCCCCTCTCTCCTCGCTCTCTCTCTGCGCCAGCGTCGTCGGCAACGTCGCCAGCGCGCCCGTTTTCTCTCGCTTCCACCTCGGCGCCCTGTTCGTTGCCACTTTTTTTTCTCTCTTTTTCTTTTCTGCCTAGGCTTTTAGCTTTATCGTTTTCTAGATGGACGAGCGACGATGCGGGCTCGTTTTTTGTGTATTATGATTACCAATACTTGCCCCGTTCCATCCTCCACTTTTCGCTTCTTCAGAAGCCTTCGAGTGCCCCTTGAATTCGGATGCGCGTTGCACTGGCTTTGCCTTTCGTTTGACAGTCTGTCTCTCTCTTTCTTTTGCTCTTCTCACACAGTCCGAAATTTCGCAGTTAATTTAACCGTATTAATAGCACAATCGCTTGTTTCGCTGCAAACCTAGGGCCTTGACGTAGGCGATCGTTAGAGCGGCAACCCTCAGCACCCCCCCGAAAGCCATCTATTATCGCGTTCATCGGCAACTCGCAACAGTTCTTGAATCTCCTGCACAGAGAGCGAGAATCACATCATATGGTATACAGGCGAGGAAGATATCGCACAACATACCCGTGTGTGTGTGTGTCGATCGCGCTCGTACTTCACGCACGATCGCACCGGGCGAAAGGGAACGGAGGATGAGTGGAAGGACTGGCTTTCTGTGTATAGACGAGTGCGAGAGAGCGAGTATTGTGCGCTAATTGCATCTGCGGCCCGTGTCTGAGCCCCGAGCGTCATAGGCCCCCACCCTCCTCATTACAATAACAATGATACGCCGGCTCTATATGCGAGTTGAGCGAGGAAGGGAAAAGACGAAGAGCAGCGACGGCGGCGGTGCCTTTCCAGCCGATCGCCAACGCGACGTCGCGCATGCACACGTACACGCTCGCACGAATATACCCGGAGATGGGCGCGCGAGCACATACACGCGCAGGCACACACACACGTGGACGTATAACGATCGTACACGCGCGCTCCCAATCTCTGGCCCCGAGGGCGTTGGCGGCAGCGGCACAGTTTCGCCCTATCGCGGCGACAAAGAAACGAGAGCTCGCGAGAGCCCGAGCGAGCAGCCGCGGCTACAGGGGCCAGGGGACCAGGCGGGGGGGAGGGAGGCGAAGATTAATGCCGCGGTCACTTTGAAATTCAATGCAAACGAAAGTGTATAAATTAAGGTCGACCGGGAGCCGAGCGGCTTGGTGGAAAGGGGTGGGCTACGGCGGGGCACGGGGAGGTGGAGGAAGCGGGCGAGCAGGCGGGTGAAGAGGGGCGCGGTGGCGATCGAGCCGAGGGGAGCAGCGCGACGCCCGCGCGCCCGCTGCCGGTGGCGGCGGCGTCGATGAGAATCGAGCCAGCGAGTGAACGAGCGAGAGAGAAGGAGATAGCGGCTGGGAGATAGGCCGCGCTGCTTGGCACCGCGGCGCGCGAAACCGCGTGCGCGCTCTCTCGCTGCTGCTTCGGCCGTTGCTGCCGGCCTGCACGCGCAGAGAGAGAGAGAGAGAGGCCTGTGCGCGCCGGGCCTAATTGCCCGTTGCGAGCGCGCGAGTCAACGAACTTGGGCCACCACCGCCGTTGCCGCGCAGCCGGCGACGGCTCTCCCCGGCGACTACGCTAACGATCGCGAATTCTCGTTCGCGAGGCCAGGCTTCTCTTACGTGTGTCTTCTTCGTGTAGCCGCGACTCTGTTATGCTATATAGTATCTAGAAGCCAGAGCTCTACTCGCGTTCTACTTTTCAAATTTTGGCCGTCTACCTTTGGATTTGCCGCTAGCCCTCGGTTTTCATCCTTTTCATATGTGCCTTGTCATTTCTAGGTTCAACACTGTCTTGTTTGATATTTAAAGCGACTGCTGGTAATCGCACGAGCTCAAAAAGGTATATATTAGAGGCGATTGCAGTTGGCGAACTTATGCAATATCTCTTCTCTGTCTTTCTCTCGGCGCAAGACAAATCACGACGATATACATCTGCGAGGCATAAAGGTCAAATAAACGACCGAGCGAGATATCTGCTGCTCATTGAAAGCCGTCCAACAGGCATCGATGAGAATACTTATTGTGAGTTAAATATTATAAAGAATTATAAAGAAAACTCAACTGAATAAAGTTACATAAAGCGTATGTAAAGAGAAATATAAATAAAAGTTTACAAAACATTACAAAACAATTCACAAATAGTTATTTTACCCTACATATAAGGGAAAGAATCGAAAAACAATAAGATCAGTAAAGTTTATGGATAGATTTTCATAAAGATAAAAGAAATCAATCATAAATGCAATTTTCAATCAGCAAATAAAATACTAGAAAGAATTAAAACAAAATCAATTTCAAAACGAAATAAATATATAATTAAAATAAAATAAAAGAAAAAGAAGTCTAAGGATGACCTTAGCTTCTTGTTAAGCTTGGAAAATACTATTCAAGCAAATTAGTAATTTCCGGATTTAAAACAGACACAAAGAGCTAAGCTAAAATAATTAAGTTGTCTTTTTTATTAATACTTTTAATTTTTTGGTAAACTTATCATTTTAAAGGCGCAGGGGTAAAAAAGCGCAACGCAACGTCGTTCAAAATATTCAGAAGCTACATTGATGAATACAGAAGTAAAGGAGGTCGAAATAAATAACATCTTAATACAGATTGAATATATTATTTATTATTTTTAAAATTAACATCAAGTTTTATAAGCACTGAACATCTGAGAGAGTTACATATCAATTCAATAAAAAACCTTTTTCTGAACCTTGCTACGATTAGACATAATTTTTTCTTTTTCAGCGTAGAAATAAAAGTCATAATTAAATGGCTCGGCGAGCTCTGGATGCATATAAAATGTTGTGCGATCTACGTGTAGACTTGTTGATTCTACAGAAATCTGTGCCTGGTTGTCCTCGCCACCAACAGTGTATGCTTCAACGCACGAATAAAATTTTTCATCCCACCCAGGATACTGTTTCCAATTCAGTATATCTCTTGGTCCAAAACGTACTTCATCTTTATAATCTATCACCTGTCAGTCTCTTTCCAATTGTCAAATTACGTTGAGGATCTGTAGATTTGAGTGTCGTTAGAGAGCTTGCAGTACTGTAGACGGCGACTAGCAAAACCATCAGTAGAAGAAATTGTCTTTTTACATATTCCATTCTTTTCTTATTTCTAAACGTATACTAAGTATACTGTGTAACGTGTTCCAAGATGAGGTGAAATTTTTATACTCGCGTTTTAAATTTTATATTACTTTGGGATCTCGAGGTACTGTGGGCGTCACCACAATATTATAGTAAAGTGTGACTGGAAGGATAATACGAGAATAGATTTAGTAAGAATGGAAATGCTCGATGTACAATATTGGAGGAACCAGCTCCGCAATAGTCAGTCGCAACGAAAGATGAAGGCACGTTGTCTTGTATACGGGTAACGGACGGACTACTGTTGCCGTGTTGTGCGTACTCACGGTTTTAAAGATATTATACAGATACAAAAACAATGAAAAAGAAATAAATCCAATTCAGCAATATTTTATTTGTTAATATTTAACCATTTATTCTAGATATTGAAAACGAGAATTAATTATAAAAAAAAAATAACAAAATAAACTTACAAGGAGAGTGTATGAGTTTTGGGTCAGGGATTTTCATGAAATTTGGTACGGTGGCTTGTTATCATACCATATGAAAAATCTTTAAGTCCTAGACCCTAAAGCTGTCTTGTTTTTGAGATACGTACCCACAACGATTAAAAATTTAACATTTTATTTAATTATTAATGTATTATTATAAGGGTTTACCTTATGATGCAGTCTTGTAACATTACAATTTCATTTAATGATGTTTTAGAACATAAGTGCACGCATAAAAAGACATGAGCATATGACTAAAAGACTTGTTTACCACATCTACTCATGAATTTCATTCTTTCTGCATTAACACATGTTAATAATACATTAAAATATACAAGAAATTGATTAAAACTTATAAGTAACTATATGCTATTGATTAAATTAGATTTTTGAGGTACGCACCTTTTGATGTTACCAAAGACATTGAAAAAGTAAGTTAAATTTTTACCTTTTGATACGTATGCATGCCCAATGCAAGATCGGAACCTAAATGAATCTAATCTCCGACAAATATGATATGTTGATAAGTAGACATCAATTCTTTTATTTGTGTACGTATGTTATAAAACATTACTCTATAAAATAATTAAAGACTAATAATTAAATAATAATTTAAGACTCTGCAGTACAAGATAAACCCTTATGATAATGCATTATTTATTAAATATAATGCTAAATTTTAAAAGTTTGTGGTTGCATATTCAAAAAACAAGGCAGCGTTAGTGTCTACAACTTGGGTTTTTCATTTGGTATGGTAACAAGCCACCATACTAAATTTCATCAAAATCCCTGACCCACACCTCGTAGCCTTTTCTTATTAGTTGCGTGTCTCAACACTCATCGCTTAAGCGCTCTGCGCTCGGCCGCTTAAATGAAGCCTCGTCGCCTCCAACGTTATATTACACCTCTCGGCTCGTCCCAATGAATCTTCATCATTCGTCAAAAGCCGGGCCTTTTTATCCAGTCTCGGAAAACAAGCTAATCGAAAGTCCATCATCTTTTCACGTCTTTATCCGGTGAAATGGAAAAGCAAAAAAAAGGGTATGGTGGTGGACTATAAAACGCAAAAAGTATCAGAAAAGCCGACGTTAGGGGAATGGAGGGGGAGAGTTGCCAAAGGAAGAAAGGAGAGGCAGGGAGAGAAAAGAACAAAGTCCGAGGCTGCATCAGCGGCGGTCGTGAGCGCGGGGCCCACCACCGCGCAGCTAAAGGCCTCGGCTGCGGAGCTCGCGCGCTTCGCCGATTTGCATAGGCGTAACGCGGGGGGCTACAAGAGCGAGCGAGAGGCTACAGAGCGTCGTGAGAGAGAGAGGGAGCAAGATAGCAGCGCGCGGGCTATAAATACGCGCGCGCCTTCTCCGCGCCACCCATCGATCGCCCGCAGTCCCTCGCGTTCTCTCTCACACGCTCATACAGACACAGACACATGCACACATACACAGACAGGGAGAGAGCAGGGAGAGTAGCACACACGTTTGCACGTGGCCAGATACGCGAGGGGAAGGAGGTAGCGCGGTGGCCTAACGCGTACGAGGGAGATAGAGACAGGGATAGAGAGGGGGGAGGGATCTGCATAACCCCGCGTATGCCGGCCGCCACGTTGTCGCGACGTCGACGACGACGACGACGTCGGAGCAGCGTCGAGAGAGAGAGGAAGACCACAACGCAGAGTGAGTGAGAGAGAGAAAGCGAGATAGATAGATCCAAAGCAGCAAGGGAGATGTGGGTAGAGGAAGAGGTGTAGAGGGGGGGATGAGAGGCTAGATGCGCGCCTGGAGATTAGGTATGCGAAGCGGAGAGAGAGAGAGAGAGAGAGAGAGAGAGAGAGAGGCTGGCGTGGATTCCGCGCGCCGCCGCGCCTCTGGCATGATGAATTTCGGCGGCGATGGCTCGCCATTAGCCGCGTTTAATTATTATTTCGCTTGGGGAGAGGACGCGGCCCGTATATACGTGCGCCCGCGACCATTCCCGAAACCGGATATCATCGTTCAAAACTATAGGTGACGCTGCAACGTCTGTACACGCAGCTGCAACAGCAGTCACGATTATTTAGTCGGTGAGGCAAAAAATAAAAGGGCTGAACCAACCAGACTCGACGCGCTTATTTCAAGTGCAATCCAGTCGGGTCTGTGTGCACAGCCTAAATAAAACCCGCCCAGTTGCGCTCTCAGGTCATTAGCGAGGCCGAAAAGCCGAGGGAGCTCTCTGTACGTATATACAAACACACCTGAAAAGCCGAGGGTTTTCGTAGAGTCGGGGACGTTTCCAGCCTGCCGATCGCCCTTCCGATTTCCGTAGCTGTGCTCAGCGCCGAGGGAAAGCGAAAAAGAATGCGGCATTATATAGGGAAATTGTGCATTTGCCTGCAAAGTCCCGAACAATTAAGACACTATAGCAGGAGGAACAACGTCAAGGCAAAGTACGAGGAGGCTGCCCGAGGGTAGAGGAGGAGGGGCAGTGAGGGGGAGGCCAAGTCGCGCATTGGTCAGCGACGCGAGAGAGCTGGCGCGCGGCTAGAAAAAGACGCCGGCTATAATAATACCGTTACGCGCATTGCTGGGCCGAGAAGCAGCGAGAAGAAGAGGGCACGGGGGCTCGAGAGCGGCGCCGGCTGCAACGACGACGAGGCCAACGATGAGGAGGAGGAGGAGGGGAGGCCCGTATCTATAGCCGGTGCAGCGCGCGGAAGCCTCGCGGCCGCTCAACAATGGACCGATCCGCGCGTTCTCCGCCTTCCATCCGCGCGTCTTTCTCTCTCTCACTCGCTGCCTCCCCATATATTTATAATGCCCCGGTCGCAGCGGCGGCGGCAGCAGCCCACCCCCCGTTCGGTCCTTCTTTATTCAGCGCCGAACTCGAGCGAGGCTTCTCTCTTTGCTCCGCCGCTCTCCTCGCTTGCTCGGCCGCTCTTTTTCGAAGGTTTTTCGCGAGAGAAAGAGAGCAAGCGAGCTGTGCCTGGTCCTCTTTTTCGTCTTCTCTCCGGCCACACCGGCGCGCCTCGGCCTTTTCCATCCTTCTCTAGCCCGGTTATTCTCCGACCGACAGAGAGAAAGAGAGGAAGAGACCGGGATTGTGCTCTCGCGAGAAAGAGAGAGACAGACGAGAGAGCCCAACGGCGACGATTTCCTTTTGTCATTCGCGTCGCTGCTGCCGTCGTCGTCGCCGCCGCCACTGCTTTAGGACAGAGCGTTCCCCCGTCCTCCCCCGTCCAATGCTCCCTCTATCTCTCTCTCTGTCTCTCGCTCCATCCACCGGTTCGCATCGCCCCTCACCCCGTTCCCCCTTCGCGCTGGCACGTCGGCGGCGACGGTGGTGTGGCGGACGTATCGCGCGAGCGCGAGGCGACTTTTAATTAGCCGTGGATCTCGCGAGCGAGCCCGGCACTCGGTTCGTGGCAGTCGAGAGGCGCGGGGATGAGGAGGAGGATGGGAGGACTGGGAGTAGTCTAGAGCAGCGCGCCGGTGAGGATGCCTCGACGTCGGATTAGCCAGCGAAATTTTCCACGAGCGCCGCTAGATATCCTTTACCCGCCGTCAGCTGTGCTATATAACCTACCCCCCCTCCTCCTTCTTCTCAGCTATATACCTTTTTTTCTTCTTCTCTATACCCTCTTTTTTATCCTCGTTTTATTCTCGCAATTTTTATACGGAGCGACCCTAGCGTTCGTGGAGCTCTCTTATACTCCATACCTGTATATATGTACGACTAATTTTTAAACAGGAAATTCACCGAAAAAATTTGAAGAGATACAACGTTCTTGCAACTTTATTCGACGCGATATATAGAGACGTACAAAAACATCGCGAAAATTCACGGGAGCGTTCGAAATGGCACGCTCTTGAAGCGGCCTACAATATCTCACGGTATATCCACATCTATATACCTATATTTATATACGTATATCACGGCCAAAGAAAAATATTAGCGGGGATATCGCAAACAGAGCTATAGCTGTGCCCTCATTTTTTCGCGATAACTCGCCTAAAGAACTTCCTCGTTGCAGCAGATATACGTATCACACTCCCGAAGCTACATTAACAGAAACACTTGCATGCAAACACTTACGCATGAAGTTAGATCAAAATACAATTACACAAATCAGTTAACTCGAGCGTTCGGATTATTATCCACTGGCAGCTGCGGCTGTGTGGGATCTTTCTTAGGAATTCCTCTGGTCCCCATTTCATTCTCACCTTTCTCGTCTCTCTCTCTCTTCTAGGCTTGCTCATTTACACTCGCTCCTTCTAGCCGGCGCAATCTCTCGGCGCCTGGCAGCTTTTGCCTCGAGATGAAGAGCGAGCAAGCGAGCTATAGCAAGTATAAGCGCAAGCAAGCAAGCGAGCGAGCGAGAAAGACAGAGAAGAGGAGGATGAGAAGGTGGAGTAGCGAGAGAGGGCGAGAAGGACCACGAGGAGGCAAAGGAGGCAGCAGAGAACGCCGGCGTGGACGGGGCTCGGGACGGCGTCGGGAGATCGATGAGCGCGCGAGAGAGAAACCAAAAGCCAGAGACAGAGGAGGAGGAGGCTAAAGGCGGAGGAGCCGAGCTGGAGGACGAGGTGATAATGAGAGAAAGAGGAGAAGGTTATGCGATGCTGAGGAGAGCCAGAGGGAGAGAGAGAGATCTAAGGGGGCCCTCTGCGCTCTCCTGCTGCCGTCGCTGCATCCACTCTTCGTCTCTGTTGCGCGCGAGAGCGGCCAGAAAAAAGTTTCAAATTACTTGCTTATCTTTTATAATGGAGGTCAGAGAGCCGAGCGCGCCCCGCTGGATCTGCTGCCGGGGCCGTCCTTCTCCCTTGGAATAATAAAAGCCCCGGCCTCGGCTGATTGCTCTTTGACGAGCGCCAGACCTATGGATCATTTTCTCTCAATTACACTTTCGCACTCTCAGGCATTTGCATGTGCGCGTCGTTTATTGCGAGCACGCAACTTTGTGCGAAAAATAGGCTTATAATGTTGTCGTCACTCCAGCGACAGCTGTCACGCGCGTGAGAGAGAGAGAGAGAAAGGTATAAGGAGGTTGAGGCCAAGCAATGAGATGGAAAGGAACGATTAAGAAAGATACGCGCGATCGTGTATCTCCAGTTTAAACACAGCCGCGTATCCGTAGTCTGTCGATGAAGTTGCCAGGATAAACATTGCCCTCATAGGCGTACTTCTCTTGTCGCTTATCGCGACTACAACACCGCTTGCCGAGGTAGATAAGAGCGAAAAAACACGCTCGACGACGACGACGTGTATCACACGCGCACGCGTTGGTAATTCGGCGTGAATTTAATCGCAACGAAGGTGTAAACTTTGGCTTGCCGCGTCGACAGCTTTATCCGCGCGGAGGAAGTTGGAATTGAAAAACGCAGAAGAAGAAACCTCCGCGCCCGCTGGGCATGCTGTGTATCTATATAAATCCGTGCGGGGAGGAGGTAGGGCGTTATAAAACAGCGGTAACTACAAGGTTAATCCACGGGGCGTTGTACACGAGCAAAACAGCAAAACAAGTTCATTAACAAGGCATCGGAGTGTGCGGCGGCGGGGGGGCTCTGCACTTGCAGCAGCAGCAGCACCGGTGGCTCTCTCTTTCTCTCTCTAATAAACATGTTAGTCGATGCTGAGAAACATGAATTTTCGGTTATCCCGATCTCTCTCTCTTCCAGTATACCTCTCGATTTTACGCTCTTCTTTTTGCCAAATCGAGAGCTGCACGCAAATAAAGAAACATACGCGAACGGCAAGAGAATGAAGGAGACGCGGAGCAGCAAGGACGAGTGGAGAGGCGGAAGAGGAAGGTAGAGCGTATACTTCTCTCCAACCTCTACTCTACTCGCCTTCCTCTCCGCCCCACCTTGTCGGTATGTGTGAGAGTGTACCTTCTTTCCTTTTTCCCTTTATTGCCGTTCTTGTTTTCTTATTTTATTGCTCTTATTTCGGAGCATTTGGACTTTAAACTGGCTACTGCAATAAATGAGAGACTATACACGCTCTTGGGACATTTTCATACTTGGTATATTAATTGTCTGTACCACTTAGGCCGTCTTCTTTTCCGTCTTCTCTATTTTTTTTATTACAAGCTTAGAGAGCGGTAGAATAGTGTCTTGTACATAAATGAAAAATGTCAATGTCAGGGGGGTAAAGGTCGAGAAAGGGCACCGGTCCGTTTCCGAAGAAAGGTATACGCAGAAAGCCAACGAATTACGAGTTTCTTCGGAGTTCGCGGTCGGTGCTCGTATTCAGCAGCAGCAGCAGCGGTGGAGGAGGACAGAGAGAGAGGCTCGATTTGGGATGCCGGCAGGTCATAAATCCGAGGGTCTTAAATGCATCACACCTATACGTACAAACGTTAATGCGGCAATAATAAGGGAGGGACGAGAATAAGGACTCGAGGGCGGGAAGGATATCCTAGCAGCGGCAACACTCCTCTATAGCCCCACAGCCGATTTTCACGACTCCTTTCTTTACGCACAATGTGTACCCCTGCTGCTGCTGCGAGGCAGAACGGCTAAGCGTGGAAAATTTCGCAGCCAGCTCCGTATATGGCAACGCAGCGGCAAAGCCCGATGTAATTGCTTGCACACGGGCCTCTCTCTCTCTCGTAAAAGCCGCGGGGGACGCGGCAAAGGGCCCTGGGGCGCGCAAAAAGCCGCGGCTAAAACAGGAGAGTGAGGATAGCCTATAGGTGACTCTCTTGCTCTTTCTCTGTGTATGTGCGCGCCCAGCAAATGGCCCTCGCCCCTGCTGCTGCTCATGCCCCCGAGGCTGCGCTCACATAATCTCGGGCAAGTCGAGCGTTAAGCGCACGCCCGTTACATCGACTATTTATTTACTTGGGCCCTACTCTTGGCTTATATATATGCGCCTCTATCGTGGACTCTCTCTCAGTATCTTCGCCTTGTGCGCAGGTGTGTATGTTATGTACATGTTGCAATGCTGCCTGGAGCGGCTGGAAAGGATGTAAGAGTATAAAAGGAGAAGAACGGCGACGGAGATGATATTAACAGGGAAAAGGTATATTTGAGATATCACATGGTCGACTGATGGTCACACATAATTGAGATATTGGTACCCACTTTTTTGTTGTGCTGATTTTTCTTACTATCGACGTGGAAATTAAGCTGATGCACACATTTTAGATTAATGGAATAAAAATTGTGTACGGAAACTTTGCAATGCAAAATTACCATCGTTTTTCAAATAAAAATTACATAAGCAACTAAAATTCGTTTATTTATCCCTCAATAAAGATGTTTTGTAAAGAAAAGGAAAAAATATAGACATTTAATTGCATGTTTACATATTCATCGGTAATAAAACAAGATAAAAGTATTCGATACGGATTCAATTTTAGCATTCTATTGGCAGAAGTAAGAAGAAAAGACGCTACGATATTTCGAGATTCTACCTGACTCAAAGCATTCTTATGTACATTTATTTCTTAGTCTGCGTTTATTTGTTATGTATTGGTCAGGTCAAAAATTATTCAGGAGTGGTTGTTGAGAGTTAATCTGCTAAATTTATTGGTTTACCAGAACATTCGTAAAGGGAATAAAAGAAGAAGAAGCAGATTCTCAATTATTATATACTGGTAGAATAAAAAAAATCCTTTCCATTTATTGTAAACTGATCCTTATTAATCCTAAAGAAGATGAACATTCGTAAATCTATGTAAAAATTTTCGAAAAATCCGTTGGCACGTCTTAGAAACATTGTTCGTGCTCAGTTTCATCGCGATATCAAGCCGGCACTTTTGACCAAGTGAGAGAAAAATAAGGCCAAGAAAAAGAAGGAAAAAAATTACGAAAGCATCCTCTGCAAGTAGTCTCACACCCGGGCATTCAACGGCGAATTCGAGTGATCGCGTGGAAGAAGCGGAGCGCAAGGGGGGGGGGCATGAAGGAGGAGGGTTGAGCTCAAATTTCTAGCAGGAATATAGCTAGAGCTCGATATACGTGTGTGCACGTGTGCGAACCTTTCGCTGGCAAGCCCTTCGGGCAAGAAAGCTAACAGAGAGTGCTGGGGCCAGAGAGAAGGGTCGAGAGCAATGACGGTGCGCAGACTGGCGCGCTATACTCCGTGCATACGGCACACGTATGAGCTGCAGGGTGCTGGTGTAAGGGCGAGGAGAGCACTCGGTGGAAGGGAAGGTGTGGGGAGGCCTCCTTGCGTTTCGAGGTCAGCTGCTACGCCGCGAAACTGCCTCGGCGGCAATTTTCTCGCGCAGCCGCCCCCGCTAGCGACGAGCACCGCCGCCGCTGCTTTCACGCTCTCCCCCCGGGGCTGCTTTTCTTGCGCCGCGGCCTGCAGCAGGCGGCACGGTATTCGGCCGCGGGAAAACCCGCCGGGCAAATGCAGGAGCGTTGGCAACGACGTCGGCATAGCGGCGGTGGGCAACGAGAGGAGGTGGGCTACAGCAGCAGCAGCAGCAGCAGTGAGACGCTGATCCCCCCGGATTATTTATGACTTCGAGGAAGTTGCGGCGCGCCGGAGCGACAGGCCGAGGGGAGGATCTTTTCTCTCTGCCGCTCGGCGGCGGGCCTCCCGCCTGCACCGCTTAGCCGAAGAGCAGGGGAGACGGCGGCGGCGGGCCCGCCGCTCCAGGTGTGTGTGTGCGCTTCGCCCGGCGCGCTTTCTCCGTCTCCCTCGCACGGCCGCCGCCGGCTTACGAGCAGCACCGCGGATATGGTCCCGGCAAATTAAGGGCCGGCCCAACCGCCGCGCGCCCTCGGCTCATCTTGCCGCGGCGCTTTTCACCGGCGTCACCAGTTTACCGCTGCCGCTACTGGCGCGAGTCGCTTTCATTCCGAGCCGTCGGGCCGCGTTTATTTATTGTGCCGGGAGACCGCCGCGCACAATCGCGCGCCCCACGCCACCGCCAAGGCCCCCGGGGCCTCGCGTTTACGAGGGCTTTCCTCAAAAACCGATGAATTTACGAGAGACAGACCGGCGGATGTAGAGAAAAGGGATCGACCCGCGCTAACGTTCGTTAGCCCACGAAATTCAATGAGCCGCGACCGTGACGAGCGGCGACTACGCGCGCTCCCTCGATACTTCGCGAGCTCTACAGTCGCGCGCACCGCTCGAAACTTCGAGAAGTACAGGAGGGGCCGAGGACTTGGTGCGGCAAACTCGGGAAGGATTTTCGGTTGGGTTCTCTCTCTCTCTCTCTCTCTCGTTTCAGCAACGAGGTCAGCACACCAAGTAAAACCGGAGCAAAAGGAGCAGAGCCCTCTCTCTCTCTCTCCCGTAGGCCGCTAATTGCCGCTGGCGCGCTTCATGTATATGCTAAGTGCAGTGCAATTAGTCAGTCCACGCAGAGTAGGGATTTTCAAGAGTCCTTTATGGGCGAGGCCCCAAAGTAGTGCGGACTAAGCCTACGAGGGTCTAACGGCGGAGAGCCGATGCCGCTTTTGTTTATACGCTGCGGAGGTGGAGAAAGAGGGAGAGAAAGCGGCGCCAACGACGGATTTGCACTCGATCTGCGGCCTGCTAAACGATAGCGTCGTCGCTGCGCAAACAGCCCCAGCCAAGACGGAGAAAGATCGCCGGAGAGAGGGAGAAAGAATGACAAACAGACAGATAGACGGAGAAGCCCACGTTCTTGGAAAAACAAACCCAGTCAGGGTTGAGACTGAACGAGAGAGATAGATGCCGGGGTGCTCATCAATAATTCATCGGTGGACGAAAGCGTGCGGAGAGCCAGCCGCCGCCGCCGCAATAAAGTATTATCCGCGGCGTCCCCTAATAAACCCCCGCCAAATTGCGCGCGGCCTGTTAGAAGAGGGAGGGGGAGGCAATAGCGGCACGGAGAGAAAAACATGGCCGGTAGAGAGCGAGAGAGAAAGAGGGAGAGGCAGAACGAAGGATGGGGCGAGGGGCAGGGAGCGGGAGATGAAGCGCGCGTGGAAAAAAAATCCATCTCGGCCGCCGCGAGGCTTGGCGCGCGCCCGACCGAGAGTGCGGGGCTGCGGCGCAGAGGGAGGGGAGAGAGAAGCGGCAGAGGCAGAGCCCGTTACACAATGCGATATCTCTCGCTCGCGCTCTCGGCAACGCGCGCGAGCGCTCGGCCTTTAATCGATCAAGCCGCGCGAGAGCGCAACATAATGAGCGCCGCTCGGCCAGGCTGCCCCCCCACCCCCTCCCCTGCCTCTCCTCCTCATCCTCCTCCTCCTCGCCTCTTCCGGTTTACTCGATATAGCGAGGCAGCCACGGCCATAGCTGCTCAGAGCCCCGCCGCCGGCGAATTAATCCCCCGGCCCGAGCAGCAGCCTCGTCGTTTTTCGGGGATATATAATTCCCCGGGAGAGCGGGCCGAGAGCCGATCTCGTCGATATATAGCCTGCCTGCTGCTGCTGCAGACGGCATTACGTACGCGCGCGCGGCTTCTCTCTTTCTCTTTCGCGCGCGAACCCGACGCGAAAGCAGAGAGCCTCGCCGATCCGTAGGAATTTCGAGCTCTCGACCTCCCCCCGCCTCTTCCATCCCCCTCGCCGCCTCTTCGACCTCTCGACTCTAGCTTTTTTTATTTCGCCGCCTCGAGGCCTGCCGACGCTCGCCGCTGAGCTATTACGAGGATGGATGGCCGGGCCCCGCTGCGCGACTGTCCTCGTTTAATTGGTTTTTTGGAAATTCAGCCGGGCCGCGTCGATTAGCGAACCGAATTTTAAGCTCCCTACCTCTGACCTTGCGCGTTATAAGCTAAATAAGAGTTTCGAAAGTTTTTAAAGCGCCCGACTGTGCGGCTCGCGACTGTGTGTTAATTACGGAATTACGCGCTTCTGATTTATAGATAGTACGCTCGGGTGGATTTAGCGCCGGGGCTACGGACTATTCGCGAGGCCTCGTTAAAAATTCATCAACGTATACAGATATATACGCGCGTGTAAAGCCTGGATGGAGGGGGAATTCGGGATAAGTCATTTCGAATTACTCGCGCGGCAATTAGCCGACACTACCGACAAAATGTGTAGCCTCGAGTAGCGGAGAGAGAGAGAGAGAGCTTGTACTTGTGCTTTGTATTTTGCGGACCGCCAAAGCAGCATGTTTACTTTAAACGGTGTCACGAGAGCGTCGAATTAAATAGCGCGAGGGTGTTGGAAGAGAGAGTCGAGAGCCCGTCGAATCTTAAGCGGATTAAAATCACGGATGAACCGAGAGATAACGAAACATTTCTCGGCCGGTCGTATTTTCCAACGGAGCCGTCCCGAGCGTAATCACTTTTCCCGCGCTTACGTAGCAGAGAGCCCTTAATTACGCATTGTAATACGCGAGCGCGTGTACACTTTGACGGTGAAATAAAGCGGACGCAAAGACGAGAGAGTAAAAGAATATAGCGCTTAAAGGTGATGCCAAAAAAGAGCTCGGGGAGAAGCGAATACGAAAAAAAAGAAGAAGCGGACGCAAGAGCGAGATAAAACGGAAGCGGGGAGTGCTGAGGAGAAGGAGGAGGTGGAGCAAGAGAGAGAGAGAGAGAGAGGGCTATGCTCCGCTCCGCGGCGCACATCGATTCGGCGTCCCGATAAAAAAGCGCGCAAAAATAGTCGAGACTCTTTCGATCCTCGAGCCCCTCCCCCCCCCTTCCGACCGCCCCTACTGGCTGCCGTCGTCGCTCTCGGCAACGTGCCTCGCTTTGACGCAGAGCCGCTGCTCGCGTTCCACCGAAGCGCGAGCCTATATTGACGAGGGCCGCCGTCGTTGCTCGTCGGCCCGACGTCGTCGTCATCGCGTCCCAGCGACGCCGCTAGCTCTCTCTCTCTCTCTCTCTTTCTCTCTCGACCATCGCTCGCGATCGAGAGGAAGCGGACTCGCCGGCGGGCCGCGGATCGAAACTAAACTCGAAAATAGCGATTGAGCCGCGCGATATCGGAGCCGCTCCAAGGCCTCGCTCTCGCTACTCGCGCCACTGCGCAGTTGGCTTCCTTCTCTCCCTGCCGCGCCCGTCTCCCCCCGCCCCCTCGCTCCGCGCAGACCCTCGTTCGGCCCCTCGAGCGCTTCTCTCTCTCTCTCTTCACTCATTCTCTCTCTCGTCCCTCGCTCGCCGCGCTTGGCGATGTGAGCGAGCGTCCGTGTGTGCCGCGACGAGACCTCCCCCTTGTCCCCTCGGCTCGATTATGCGCG
The DNA here is from genome assembly GCA_030522585.1 of Anagyrus pseudococci. Classification (NCBI taxonomy): domain Eukaryota; kingdom Metazoa; phylum Arthropoda; class Insecta; order Hymenoptera; family Encyrtidae; genus Anagyrus; species Anagyrus pseudococci. The sequence continues at coordinate 25,369 of JAPYYQ010000937.1, forward strand.
AGCGCGCGCCTGCCATATCGCTTCGTCTCTCTCTCGCGCACACGCTCGTTCTTCGCTCGCGCGAGATTCCGATGAGCAGCCGCGGGCTCGATCTCCTCTCTTCTTCCTTTTCACTCGGTGAGCTTCTCTCGCGACGAGAGAGGAATTTCCGCTGGGCTTGCCGGTTAACAAATTTCGAACTCTCTCTCTCTTTCCCCTCCTCCTTTTTCTTGTCCTTTTGTTACTGCTGCTGCTGCTGTTGATGGTACGGCTACGATGAGAATGCAGTTTTTGCTGCCCTACTGGCAAATCACGATATATTAAATATCTGCCGGACGATCGACGATGCGGCGTTGATTATTTTATTTCACGTCTTGTTGTTGCTAATTTTTCACTCTCAATGCTTAAATCTTTCTCTTGCTTCGTTAGGATGTTATACTTAATTGCAGTAATATACTGATTCGGGGGAAATAAGCTGAACATCGTTAAAAACACGGAGAAAAGTATAGTATTGAAAATTTAGTAGCTCGAACATTTTTCAAGCCGTTACGCTGTACTCGGGTTGTAGGTCAAATATTACGAGAGCGCAAGGAAGTTCAATATAAGTTTTATTGAGGTATCCCCATAAATCTGACTTCCATTGTCGGTTAAAAGTTCAGGTTCAAGTGCGCCGAATCAATACTGTAATATATACGAATATTCGGAGGGTTACCAAGGGGTAAGTTTATATTGACAATACGCAGGAGGCATAAGGTAAAACAATATTAAATAACACGACTTTATCTTTTCGTAAGTCCATTATTACGAGGCACACGTACTAATAAAGAGAGAGAAACATTGTTTCATGCTTGCGTAACCTTTATTGAGCGAGCCGAGAGCAAATTAAATTAGCGGAATTAAATCAGAGACGTAAACAAGAAAAATAATCTATTTTCGTCGTTTAATCAAAGCATAAGTGACTTCCGAAAACAAAATACGATAAAATGAGAGAGAGAAAAAAAAGAAGATTGGAACGAGGAAAGTAAGACTAAAAGAGAGCGCCACGTATAAAAAAGACAAAAAAGACAAAAAAAAGATAAAGGGAGAGAACGGAGAGAGAGAAAAAAAGGTCGAAATGAAAGATTCAAAAGCCACGTAATTTCGAGGCGCGGGTAGAAAAATCCGAGAGAAAGAGAGAGAGAGCCGCGGACGCGCAGACCAGCATCGTCGCGAACGCTCGTGCACACACACACACGTAGTAACGTCAGCCGGGGATATTCGGGAGCGTGTTAGTGAGAAGGAGAGAGAGAGAGAGCGGGCGCGCAACGGGTCCCTTTGGCGAGCAGCGTGTGCCAGCGACGTGGCGGCAGCGTCCGCGTTTTCTGCGTCCCCTGCACCCCTCCTTCCCCCCTCTTGCTCGCCGGTACCCAAGCTCCATCTTCCCCCTGGCGCGGTTCGCTCGGCAGCAGGCAGGCGGGTCGACTGTCTTCTCTCTCTCTCCCTCTGCGTCTCTCTCTCTCTCTCTTCTCGTTTGCTCCTTCGGTCTCTCGCTCGCTCGTTTAAACGCGGCCGCGCTAGCGAGGTGGAGAAGGTGGAGGAGGAGGAGGAGGCGCTGGCGGCGAGCGCTCCGCGTGAAATTTAAAGGCGCGCAGTGGTGCGCGAGAAACGCGGCCCGAGAGCTCGGGCTCTGCAGTCGAGTGAAGAGCGAGACGAGGATAGAGAGAAGCAGGAGAGAGAGAGACGCAGAGGGAGAGAGAAAGCTGAGGGGCCTCTCGCCGTTCGCACGATCGATCCGATCTCGAACGCGGCCGGTCCGCCGTACCAGAAGCAGCAGCAGGAGGAAGAGGGGGAGGGGGAGGAGTAGCTCTCGGGGACGCTTGGCTGCTGCCGCCGCTGGCTGCCGGCTTGTGAGCTTGACGCTGCTTCTCCAGCGTACAGTGGCGGATATGGCGAGGGTTGGCTCTGCTCTCTCGGGCTGGGGGGGAGGGAAAGGTAACTTTTTATTGCCCCAGGATTTTTCCCCATAATCTCGGGTAATTAACGGGAGAGCCGTTCTTTTGTGCGCGCGTGCAACCACGCCACCGCCGAGCCGCGCTCTTCTCTCTCTCTTCTCCTATATATACGTGCCTGCGGCCCCGCTCGGCTCTCGCCTGCGTTCCCCCGACTGCGGCATCTCGCAGCCACTCCTTTTTCCATTTGGCCGTGCGGCGAGGGGCCTCCCGCTGGGACAGCGGTCCCTCACAAAAATCCGTCGGTCGCCGGCGCCGATTAGTCCCGAGCGCTCTTCTCTGCGCTTACGCGCTTTTCCCTCACGGCACGGCGGGCCCACACGCTCGCCTATCCCTCGGCTTTAAAATTCGTTCCTTCACCTGTCTCTCTACCCCCTCAACTCTTCTTTCGCCGATCCACAAAGAGGATTCTCTGCTCGCGCGGACACCAGTGCTATCCAGCGAGCAACCGAGTAGTTCTATGATTCAACGCTGTGTCTTTCCCTGGTTTATCTTTATTTACCTCTTACACCACGAATTAGAAGCCGCTCCGGCACGATTTTTTCCTTATACGCGCGCACGTATTAGCATGACTTATAAAGGAAACAGAAGGGGGGAGGACTAAGACGTTGTCTTTTGACTCAGGTCAGAACGTTCAATTTTGGTGACCTGAAGCTTCGAGAGCTATTCGTTTTTCGAGGCTTGGGCCTACGTGGTTTATTGCGGGTAATGCGCATATCTGGCTGCTTGTAACTGTGCGCACGTATAGCCATTATTGTAGCAAAGCCGCTGGTGATTTAATAATAAGGATTATGATGCTGATTCTTTCAATCTAATGCTCAATGAGGATTAGTAAGCCGGTTGGGAAAATAAACCAATGATTTTAGCTCTATTTCACTTGGAACATTTTCAAATTTGCAAACGACCGAAGGACTTTGACGAGTTTATGGGAGGGCAAACGAAAATCGAATAAAACGTTTCACAGAGACAAAGTCGCTGACAAACAAACAATAAATCCTTCGGTATGTTATAGAAGAAACGCGTGAAAGTAGGGAATTACAAGAAAAAACGCGATAAAAATAGATTCCTCAAAAAGGGCAAAGTAAAAAAGATAAAGACAAAAAAATCGCAAAATCAGTCGAGGCGTCTTTGCACATATTCATCCGTGATCGTAGAAGCGTGTGTGTGTGTGGGGGGAGGGGGCTCTCGTCGGGGGTCGTTCGCCACTTCTTTGTCTTCCCCATGCCGTCCTCTTTCATAATCGCCATCGGCGCATCGTTCTCGGCCCGCGCCATGTGTCCTCTCTCCCGTCCCTTTCGGGGACGCGCTAGCCTGCTACTGCGCACCGCTTTCGGCACGCGTCTTTTTTCTCCCTTTTTTATACCCTGCCGACGCTGCTTCTCCTCGTTTCCCCTCGAATCCATCCGGCTCGCGATGCTCGCGACCAAGTTGCTAACGGGGAGAATAGGCCCCTGGAAAAAAGTCACCGAGGGGAGTATCTACAGGGGTGAAGAGAAGGCGAAGGCGATCGGGAAATTAACGACCCCTCGACGTTTGACTGCCCACCTCCTCCGCGAGTCTCACTTTATTCCCGGCGCTGCTCCTGCCAGCGCCATGTTTCCCTCGTCCCAGAGCGAATACCGCGCCAGAGCAGCCTCCCTGGCAAGTTGGCGCGCGGTGGTTGGGGAGAAAATTCGTCTTACCCCTTTAGACGGCGAGCGTCTGCTGCTCCTTTGTTCCCGCCGAGGCGGGGGCCGAGGGCAGCGGGGGAGCCTGCTTTCTCCTTAACGAAGTTTTCGGCCGAGTTTGCCGAGACTGTCGTGCGGCCGCTGTATATACCAGCCAGCCCCCGTCCCTCCCCCTCCCAGTTTGGTTCTGTCAGTCGCCAAGGTGAGGGTTACGATCTGACGCGGTATCGATATCGCTCTTTCGCGAAAACACACCGGAGGCACATAACGCTGGAGAAAGTGCGAGATCGGACGGAAATTTATTGCGCTCATTCAGCACACTGATGTTCGTGGTCTCTGCGCTGTGCCGTGACATCGACCATTATCTTGATTTTTTTTTTTGAGAATACTACTAAAGTAAAAGAAAAATGCAAAAACCAATTTTGCTCTCGAGAGATATAATAACGCCGAAGGCGAAAATCCAGTTGCGAAAAGTAAAAAGGCTTCTACATCGTAGCTCGTAATGTCATCTAAAAAGTGTTTATACGACTAATAAACTCGTCGTTGCTCAGCAAGTTGCGCTTACGCTCATCCTCCGCGCGTGCAATAAAGTTGTCTCGAAAAAAAAAAGTCACGGCTAAAATTAAGAAACTCGTTGGCACCGCAGAGGGAGAGGGAGAGCCGGGAGGTTACAGAGGCCATAAGCGAGTGCTGAAGGCGCAGCGCGGGGGCGGCTAGAAGGAAAACTGTAGCCCGACAAAGGCTCTCTGTCTTTCTCTCTCTCTCTCAGCCGCGCGCGGGCAACATTCGACAACTCTTTGCCGGGCGCGAAATTGCCACCGTGGCAGCGTATAGAGCTTCCCTCCCTCCCCCGGTCTGCAGCTTGCCTTCTCTTCTCCATCACTTCTCGTCATCCCGCAGCACAAAGCGGCAGCTACGAGGAGCAAGAGGAGTAGTATAGGAGAAGAGCCGAGAGCTCAGTCCGAGTAACGAAGACGGAACGAGTCAAGCGGACCGGTGGACCAGCAGGAGAGTAGAGACTACCGGAGCGGCTGCTGGTAGGGAGGTAGGGAGGGAGGGGAGGGTGTGCGCACTAACCCCGTACCCCCGCTCTATCCACTCAGCCAACGGCCCCGGCGTCCGGGTTAAAATCAAGGGAAAAGCCCGGAAACCTTTGAGATCGGACGGAACGAGGCGCGCTCGCGTCTCTCTCTCTCTCTCTCTCTCTCTCTCTCTCTCTCTTTCTCTCGGGTTAATACCGAGCAAAACGGCTCCGCTGCAGCGCCAGTCTGCTTGCTCTCTCTTTCTCCTTCTCTCGCTGCTCGCCCGCTCGTTCGCTCTTCTCACTTTGGCCCACGTCGACGGGGCCCAGCATGAAACGCCCTCATCCTCTCCTCCATCCTGCTGCGCTCGCGTTAAAGGGCGACCGGGCAAGAGGGAGAGAGAGATGGCTGTGGAGGTATAGAAGAACGAAGCGAAGAGGAAAGAGGAGCTCTCGCGCGCGCTGGCTCTCTCTCCCTCTCTGGAGGGAAGTGCAGCAGAGTCGCCGTGAAGCAAGCTGGAATTAATTGGGGATGGTGGTTTAATCGAGGCCGGGGCCCTTTCGCGCGCTCCCCGATACCGAGAGCAGCAGCAGCCAGTGGACTATGGCCGAGGCGTACTCTCTCTCTCTCGCAAGAGAGCCCGGCAGTCGTATCATTTCCGCGCTCAGAAATGCTCCTCGCTCGGCCACCTGCTTCCCTCCCTCCTGTCCCCGATTCCCTCCTTCTTCGCCACCGGCGCCCAGGTTTTTGCGCCACGGTAGCGTTGGCGTGGCCCTTCTCAAACTCCTCGCTGCGTTTTGCTGCGTGGGCGAGCTGCGTCCCGCGACTATCTCTTCGCGCCGCGTCCCTCTCTTTCTCACGTATACAAAACAACGCAGAGCGTATGCTGGCCTACCTGGAATAATCCCAATTAGGGGCCAGTGAAAATTTAATTAAGTCGCCGGTCGCGGCTTGTTGGCCCCCCCCCCTCTCGCTATCTGTCCGATTCCGGCTAGGCGCTTAATTGGCAAAATTAACTTTTCGTTTGATGTGTAGAGCAAGCCGCCGCGGCGATTGTTTGGAAAAATTATTCATAAGCCAGCTGGCATGAGAGTTGCCACGTTGATTTCGGTAAACGAACGAGCGCAGAAGCGACCGGCCTTCTCATTTCCATAAGGCGAGAGTCTAAATAAGTGCGCGGAGTAAGTAGTATAGTCAAGAGAGAGAGCCTTATCTTTCGGCACTTTTTCCTTGCTCCGGCACTGCCGAAAGTAAGAGAGATCCGGGGCTTAGTTTTGGAGATCGCGTCGAAGAGAGAGAGAGAGAGAGAGGAGATGGGAGGGAGGGAAGAGGCAGGTATAAGACAGCTCTTGGAGCTAGTCCGTCCTTCGGTGTTCTCCTCCTCTCTGTCCGCTTTCGGCTGGTCGTTTCTCCAGTGCCGCGGTATGGGTGGTGGTGGCGGCCGCTCAGCTTCTCGAAATTCGCCGGGCGCGCGCTTGGTCGGCTCGCGAATTTACGAGCCGGCCCGCTCGTCAACTCACGGATTCACGATTTCGCCGCAGGAAAGAGCGAGCGAGCCAGCTCTCTCTTGAGAGAGAGAGAGAGGATAGGTAGGAGAGGGAAAGAGAGACGAACGGACGCTCGGAGAGAGGCGGGAGGAAAGAGGGGGAGGGACGAGAGCCGGCTTTATCTCTCGGGCGAACGAGCGCGAGAACGCGAATTCCGCAGCGTACGTGGAAAGAGGAGCCAGCGCTTGGATGAAGGAGTGGAAGGGAAGGGGGAGGGCAGGAGGAGATGGCGGAGGCGCGTCTCTGCTGAACCCGCGGTTTTGCCAGCGCTCTCGGCGTTTTTTCTTCCTAGCCAGCCTATCACTCTCCGTAGACCCCTGTACGTACGGCGATCTTTACGCCGAATCTGGAAATTTTTATGGGGAGTGGATAGAAGTTTTTTCGACCGGCTCTTGCGCAGAGAACTTCGGCCGCGCTCGACCGGAGCGCGTATGCGGCTTTGACCTACTGAGCTATTATTTATGAAGTGGGTGAGATGTACGAGCTCCGGGCTGGCAGGGCGAAACGAAGGGTCATAGGGAGAATTTCCGAGGAGGTTGGATAAGGGCTCTTTCGCTCTTGTGCTCGAGTCCTCCAGCACCCCTCCCGCGCCGTCGCCTCTTCTCTTGTGGATAATGTAAACAATCGGATAGCACACGGAATTCGAGAGAAAATTACAAGGCTCTTTTATGGTGGTCCAGTGTAAATTTTGGAAAATTTTGCGCTCCTGCCCTTTTACTGCTGAACTCTCTCTCTCTTTGGCGCAGCGATAATTTTCAGCCTTTTCGAATGCTTGCTCTGCCTAATTTAAAATGAAAAGCCATTTTGGAAGTTCGTCATTAAAGTAGGTGGAAGAGAGGAGGTGGAGGGTGGGCAGAGGAGTGCAGCGGAGAAAAAATAAAAATTTTTAATTAAATCCTCAGCAGCTCTCGTAACAAGTTTGTTTTGTCCCGCGTTAAATATAGTAGAGCTTTAATGCGCGTACATGCAGTGCAGGCGATGATTTGAAAAAAAAAAATTTTTTTAAATTAAAAAATAACTCCAAAAAATAGCCATAATTTTATCGCAAATCGTAGCTTAAAGAATCGCAACGTTTTAAAGAGCCAGCAGCACAGGAGATAGGTGCATTACTCCATTTCGGCTTTAATACAAATCCCTCTTTTTAACGTGGTGAATTCAAACAAAATCAAACTCGGAAAATCTTCATCGCACTTCATTAAGGCTATTTCTATTGCGCAAAGAGCAGAAGGGCAGGAAGTTGGAGGGAAGGTGGGCAAAAAGGGGGTGGAAGTTCCGAAGCTCTATTTGACGAGGGCAATCAACTTCAGCAGATAGAGAAAGCGAGAGAGCGAACCTCCGACCCGCAGCTCAATTTCTCTCGTGGCAGGTTTTCACCTCGAAATTCCAAGCGAGAGCAAAGTCTTTTTGAAAATTTCGCCTCTCTTCGTCGCTTTTCCTCGCAGCGAGCTCTACGCGGCAAAGGAGAGAGAAGAGGGACGGCCGGGGGAGAGGAGGTAGCTCGTGGAGCTCGAGAAAATCCAGGGTAGACATGCTGCTGCAGGCTGCTCGGCCGGCTTCAATGCTACTTCAGCTGCGTACAATATTAAATGCCGCCCCCGGCAGCAGCGTAGGTATATACAGGTATACGCAGAGAGAGTGACTCGGTGGCTAAGAGGGCCCGGGGCATTATGATCATGTAGCACGCGCGTGAGCCGAGAGGAAAAGAAATCCTCGTCGCAGCCGCGAGCTTCGGCCTCGTCTCTTAGCCCCGTGTGTATACACGGACAGAGGCTACACACACACAGAAGAGGCATGGCCGTATATACAGAGAGAAAGAGAGGGAGAACTAGCCGCGCGGAACGAAGAGGCCGCTTCGCGCCTCGAGTCACGAGATCGTTAGAGCCGGCTCGCCAACAGGCCGCCGAGGATTCCAGCATCATTAGCCCGACGACTACGACCGCGCCGGCGGCCCACCCGCCCCCTCTCCTTGCCGCCCGTCTCTTTTCGCGAATTATCGATTCTTCTCCCCCTCCTGCTGCTTCTCCTCCATCCTACTTCTACTTCTCTTCCTCCTTGCTCCTTTCCTTCTATCTTCGACGACCGACACGTATACGCACACGTAGACCTATACAGCCGTTTTCGGACACCGACACAAGACCCGCAGCTTCCTATTAAAAGCGTTCGTTGTACAAGTTTGGAGGTGTGAACGAAAGCTAGAGTAATAAGCTGGTTTGTTTAATCGTCAAGACTCGCAGTGGAAATGCGAAACGAAAAAGTCGCGCGTAACGCAGTCTTGCTGCGTTCACGTATCTACACGCGGTAAGCGAACGCTCTGCGAGCCAAGAAAAAAGTCAGGGGGAGGGCTACAGCCGAGAGAGTAAAGGAGCATCAAGAGGGTCGGATGTAGAAAAAAAGTAGTTTAACACCGAGAGAGCGGATGAGTTTAGCCTGCACGTTCTAGTATGGAGGCCGAGGAGAGGGGCAACTTGGCAGTTTTCAAGTCGCGCGAGAGAGCAGCCGGCCACCACGCCACGTCGCGAATATAGCGGCGCGCGTTAATGCGCCCGTAGGCATCTCTCGACTGGCTCTCCTTCCTCTCCTGCTCCCCCCTTGCCATGGTCCTCCGATCTCTCTCGCGTTCTCTTTTGCATGCGCGACGCGACTAGAGGAGCTCCTGCCCGAGGGTAGGAGAACGACAAGCGGAGGTGGGGGGAAGCAAGGGAAGACGAACGGGACGAGGATGGGGGGGGGTGAGAGGAGGGACCAGGCCGTAACCTCTTCTTTCTTTTCTGCGGCGCGGCCTTCGCGAGCTCGCGAGATAGAGCGAGACCGAGAGCAGCAGCAGCAACGGCGGCGGCGGCTATCCTGGAAGAGACGAGGGCCGGCTGGCGGTTCTCGAGGGGAAGTACGGGCGAGGGGGAGCCGTCGAGGCATCTGGTCCGCGAGCTCGTCCGCCGAGAAGGAGGTGGAGGCTATAGAGAGGAAAGAAAAAAAAATTCGCGAGAGCCGTCAATTAGGAGCGAGCTCCGACGTAGTAGGAGCCGCTGCCGCCGAGCGAGCGCGGCTTTGGCTCTTCTTTCTTTCCCTCTCTCTCTCTCGCGCGCGTCGTCCTCGTCGTCTTCCCGGCGCACGAAAGCGTGTCCCTCTCTCGCTCGTGCTCGAACAAAGAATCTCCCTCGCGGCCCTGCTGCGCGCACCGATCACGCGGCCCTCTTCCACCTCCTCCCACGGGCCAAGCCTGGGCACTCTCTCTCTCTCTTCTTTTTTTCCCAATCTCTCCGGCTCGCCTCTTCCTCCTCCACCTCCGCCGCCAGCGCGCCCGCGACGCTTCGATTACTCCTTTTTTCCTTCGCTTCCTCTACTCCGCGTTATGGGCTCTCTCTCTCTCTCTCTCTCTCTCTCTCTCTCTCTCTCTCTCTCGCTCTCTCTCGCGCGGCGGCGGCAGCTCCACCCCGAAAAAAATATGAGCGCGTCGCGGAATTCTCGGTAGTGGCCAACCTCTCCGCTCTTATTTTCTCCAACCCTTCTTCTTCTTTTTCTCATCCTCTCTCGGCCTCCCTCTCTTTTTTCCACGACCCTTTCTCCTACCCGACTTTTTTTTTCAACGTCGAGTTTTTCTTCGCTACTAATGGCCGGGCACGATAAGAGAGGACTTTGGCTAATTATTCAACGATTTTTGCTAATTTAGCACAATTTGCAATTTTTCGCCCGGACAGATGATTTTCAGACCTATTTTTAATAATCAATTCGAGTGCGTTGATCAATAGAATTAGAGAGTCGATTATGAGAATTTGTGAGAAAAAAAGGAACAGTACAAAGTTTGGGGGTAGGTATCGGCTAATAACCCGTGTTCTATAAATACTATACGCACAAATCATCTAACAACTCAATTTCACAGGTGCATTGACAAACGCACGTTGTTTCATCGTGCGAAATGTATATACACGTTTCGTAAGCATTTGAAATCTGGATTGCAAATGACCCACTGATTATACCGTATATTTTCCAGCAAAGCCATAATTTAATACAGCTCAATAACATTGAATTCTCGATGTACTGAATTTTCAAATGGGTAGGCCATTTGAAGTGTATCGCAGGTAGTAGTACGTGTAAGGGCAAATAGACGACGGTGTGCCGCAATGCCTCCCAAAACATTGAATAACCACGTTAGCCACATTGTATGCTCAAAGAATATTTCAACAGTCGAGCGCCGTAAGACCTTGTGTACGTGACAATTAAAGCTCCGTCGAAAAGGCGGAGAAAACAAAAAAGAGCAAAACGTTGATTACCCCCACTTTCTTGTAAATTAGCCCAGGATTGAGCACATCCTAAACCTTGATCTCCTCAGCCGGCCCAAGTTACGTAATCGATCAAACCTCACTGAATCAGCTTGTAACATAATCAAGAGCTTATAGAGGGAAAAGTATAAAGGCCACACTAGCAAGGAGAAGTTTGAAGAAATTATCCGCATGGCGCACAAGGCTATACAACACATCCAATGTACATAAGTGTACATAGGGGTCGGTAGGGGGATCGAATCAAGAGACGAGGAGCAGGGGGGTGAGCAGTTTAGCAAATTTATTTTCATACATAGGCCATAGGCCGGGTGAACTAGCGTCGGGCCGCGTCTCCAGCAGGAACAGAGAGCTCTCCTTTTCCCGGGGATCGCGTGTGCTCGGGCTCTCGTCCGCGTAGTCGCACGCTCATCCGCTGAAAGGGATCCCCCCGACCGGAAATCTTAAGCCGGCCATCAGCGTCGATGTGGGGAGGAGAAAGAGCCAGTGGGCTGTGGCACACGCACACGAGCGCGCGCACACGCTTATAAGCTGGACGAACGCGTGACGATCCATCTCTCTCTCTCTTTCTCCTGCCATATAGCAGCTCGGCGGCTTCCGGAACGGCGCAGGAAGTCGCCGCGAGGGACACGCGCGCCAACTCTCCCTCTCCCGCTCGTTGTCGCACTTGCTACAGAGGGGGGGTGGGGGCAAGGGAGCAGCCGGCAAAGCCCTCTCTCGCGGCCGCGCGCTCCTCTTTCCTTCCTCTTTATCTTGCAGCGACGCCTGCCCCCTGTTCCTCTGTCTCTCGATCGTCACTTTATCTGTGTAATTACATACTTTCCGGGCCGCGGGCACACACGCGAGAAGAGGATATCGGCCGGCTGCACGCGCGATATGCGCCCATGCGGGCGCGCGAGAGTCGTTAACCGCTTTCCTCGGCGCACACGTGCCGCCACCGTCGCGCTTTCGTTCCTTTCCCTTCCCCCTTTTTACCTCCGTATACCAACCGCACCACCACCACCTCGGGACTCTGTATACCATAGCCGCAGATAAAGGAAGCGAGAGAATCGTTACGGACGTGGCTTACTACCTACACCCCCGGAGAACTCAGGGACATTCTCTGATGCTTTGACCAAAGTGCGTCCGGAGCTTTCTCGTGACAAACTATTACCGGGGCGGTCACTTTATTATTTGCGTCTTTTTTTTCCTATCGAGAAACAGCGCTTCGATATGTGGCATTTCCAAGTTTCATTGTAATAAACTGCCAAAAAGAATCTGGTCAATTTTGTAAGAAACTACCGCGACGCTGAAATACACCGGAAAATATAGATATAGGAGCGCCCAATTTGTTCATCCAATGTATACGTGCAAGCGTGTTCGCGCAACAAAGAAGCCAAGCCGCGGACAAACTCTAAAAAAAAAGAAGCCTCTCGGCAAAGTATAAGCGGGCCCGAGTGTGCCGGGAGCAGCAGTAGTCTGGCCTCCCCGTCCGATTCCTTAAATATCGGCCGGCCATCCGGCAATTACCTTTATTGCTGGCGGCGGGTGCGCGCGCACGCTCTCCTCGCGAGTCTCTCTCTCTCGACTTCAATTATTCAACACGCTCGGCTCACTACCACAAGCGCCGCGTGGCCGCCGCTAGGCAGGGGGACTCGAATATAATTCAAGTCTCGCTCGGCTGCCTCCGCGCGCGCGTCTTCTCCTCCGTCGACGTTTTTTCTCTTTCCCCCTTTGCTTTTTCCCGCTTAGCTCACTCGGGGCGCTTACCATACGGCGCGCAGGCTTACGCGTATATGCGCACATACCGATCGCCGCGGCGAGTGTCCGAGACTGCCATTCTCCACGCGCCGCCGCCGCCGCCAGCGTCCTTACTTAATTAATTGGCGAACTCTCGGGTGCCCGATTGACGCGGCTGTCTTTCTCTCTCTGTGCGCGCGAGACCGTTTTCGCCTCCCCCTCCGCGCTAGCTCCTGCCCCTCCTCCTCGGCCTCCTTCACGCGGCTCCCTCGTGCGTCACTTAGCCTTAATGAAAGCCGAGACTCGGAAAGAGTCTCCTTCTCCTCCTCCTCCTCGTAATCGGACGTTCTTTAATTTTTTTCTTTCCTCCTCCAAAGGTTAGACGGGGATTGAAAAAGTAATTGCAGCGGCTTATTGATTTTCTCTTCTCTCCGAGGCGTCATTTCATCTGTTCCCCATAGACAAAGGGTCATTTGAAAATCGTGAGTGAATTTCACCGGGCGAGCTCCCTGTTTACGCAATAAGCCGAAGCGTATCTCATTGCTAATTGTCTTGGCGAGAAAGAAAATCGAAAAGTAGAAGCAATGGGCGGGGAAGGGGATCTTTCCGTGATGAGTAGGGGGCGAAACAGAGGAAAACATCGTGAAGGAATGGCTTTTCCCGCAAGGATTTTCCTTTCTTCCCTCCGCCCCCTGCTGGAGCGCACGTGTCATCGGAGGGGTCGGCTAAATGCGGGCGGCGATGAGGAGGAGGAGAAGGAGAGATGGAAGAGGCTGAGTAGAAAGATTGCGAGTCTGTGGAGGAGAGAAAGGGAGAATCGCTGCGTCAAGACTGCGCAGATCCGCGGCAGAGCGTCGCCGGCAGCGAGCTACTGCTACACTCTTCTTCTCCCGCTCTTCCTCGAAGGCCCCCCGTCCCCTCCCCTTCCCCCTAGCGCGCTTCGACCTCCTTTTCTCCCCGCGTCTCCCTCCCCCTCTGGATCTCACTTTGCCCGAGGGGACGTCAAGCGAAAAGGATCGGACTATAGTGTCTTGGCCCTCGGGTAGCGCAGCAGCAGCGGCAGCCTCGTATTCCGATGAGTTACGCGGCGAATTTGTGATCACGCGCCGCGCATAAAAACGAAAGGAGAACGGACACGGGGGACTACGGGGCCGGGCGGAGGAGAGAGAGACGAGGGAAGCGCTCGCGCGCGCGTGCAAGGCGGGTGGGGCTCTCCCTCTCTCTTCGGCGAGCTTGCTTGGGCTGTATATAAGGGGAGCGGCTGGGGGGGGGGGGAAGGAGCGGTAATGAAATACGTTAATTATGGCGGAGATAAGTTGGCGCGCTTGACGGACGAGTCAAGTGGCTTTTCCTGTTTGCCAGAGTCCGGCGGCGGCGGAGATGCCCCGACGACGGGATCCCGAAATTTAAGCTTCATTACGCAAACATATTCCGACGCAGCTCTCTGCGCTTAATTTTTCCTCCTCCTTCTCCTCCGCCTCCTTACTTATTCGACGATGCTGCGACCGCTCCCCCTCTCTTTCTCCTCTCTGACTCTTTTGCCGTACGCTCGTGCCCCGACCTTCTCCTTCGCGATTTCTACTTTAAACTCGCTCCTTTTCACCTCCGTCCCATCGCGCTCCTGCATCTCGTTCTGCTTCTTATGATCTCTTTCTCTTTTGCTTTATCTGTCATAAACCCACGGCAACGCGACGTTCGCCATTCCTTCACGCTAAATTATTTTGTGTTCGTCTTTTGGTTTTGAATTTCAAGGCAGCTGCGTGCACTTACACACTAACCGCATTTAAATTAAAATAGTTTATTAGATCGTGCGTTACCTGCGAATTTCAGTTTACCTACCAAAGCAAGCTAGAAATTAGTTCTTCTTTCGGCACACTCGTCGTTAAACTGATAAAATCTCATTTCACCGATCCTAGCTTAGATGAAACGCTTAAACGATTATTGATAAAAACAAAATGCGGACAAAAATAAATATATAAAGTTCGACGAGACCCTCTCCCGCAATACCCAAAAACCACTGTGACGTCATCTCGAGCATAAGCAATCTGATCGTCATCATCATCATCATCATTATCATCTCTCCGTCTACTCCCGCGCATCTTTGCCTCTAAAACCACCTTCCTCCCTCTTGAAAAAAAGGAAAAAAAAGGTGAAAAATAACACGCTTTCGTAGACTTCCTTGAAAAAACAAGGTTCGTCAAGAAACGTGCGAGTAAAAAAAGGACCGGCCAAGCTTCTCTCGCTGGAAGGAGCGAAGAGGCTGGAGGGAAGATCGAAGGAGCGGCCGAATAATCCGAGGACGCGAGCGTAGAGCTAGGAGCAAGTAAAGGCAAGGATAAGAGAGGGATAGAGAGAGAGAGACTGTGTGTGTGTAAGAGAGAGGGACACACAAGGCCAAGCCTAAACGCGTTCGCTAAACTCCCTCTCTCTCTATGTTCGTCTTGGCCCCGCAGAGAGAGTCGCGAGGGACCAGAGAGAGAGCGGGTTTCTCCCTCGCCAACGCCCACGCAAACACAGGGACGCCGGGGCCGATTATACACGTGCACAAGCTCAGAGCAGCCCTTCCCTCTGAGCCCCCTCGCTCGCCATCCCATCCCCCGTATCCCAGAGCCAACGTTAGCCGCTCATCCATTCCCGTCCGCGCCTCGGGCCAACAAAGACGTAGTAGTCGGCTGTCCCCGTGTTTATCGACGCGCGCGGCCGGGCTCGCTCTCTCTCTCTCTCTCTCCTCTGAGCCGAAGAAAAAACACACAGCCCCGGATAAGAGAATTGACGAGCGACAGAGACGGAGATGCCGAGCGCGGCGGCAGCGACGGCCCAGTGGGCGTAAGGATATAGCCGCGCGCGCGTGTGCTAACGCTATATACTGACCCTCGCTTGCCAACTCTAACCGACCCCTCGACTCTCTCTCCTCTTTTCTCGCGAAAATAGGCCTAATGCTCGGACGGTGGTGAGGCGCGGGGGGAAAGTGAGTTAAGGGCACGAGCTTTTACGTGGGCTGGAAATAGCCCGAGGGGTGGGGAAGGAAGGGGTTTCTCGCAGGTCGTCGTGCGTCGCAGGCTGCGATGAGTCGCGTAATCGCGGGCTTGGACAGAAAACACCTTGACGCGCACAGGAGGGCAGCGATCGACAAGCGAGATATGGGAAGGTGTACGTACAGACGCGCTTGCTTCAGAGCGCGCAGTGTGCAGCAAGAGCAAGGGGAAGGCTGCTCCGAATGCCCTCGGTGCAGCGCGCGGTGCAATTATCCCGGCCGGAAAGGCATTTTCCGGCGCTATCTGCAGAAAATCGAAAGCCCCGGCCGAAATTCGAAAAAGAGAGAAAGAGAGAGAGAATCAGAAGGCAGCAAACAAAGAGCCCGGCCAGCCGGTTATATGGAACTTTGGAAGAGAGAAAGAGCGGCTTGGCTGTAACGAAAAAAATAAAAGAAAAGAAACGCTCGCGCGCGAGGAGCGTGGAATACCGCGGCGCCGTTTTTCCTCCTCCTTCTCCGTCCTTTTGCTACCACTAGTGCCAGAGCACTAGAGAGTCGCGACCCTTTTTCCCTCGGCAAACCTACCCCGGGTGTTCGCTACTACACTGTCTCTCTCTCTCGCGCTCTCTTTCTCATTTTCTCCGCTTCTAAGTCGCCCGTGAGATTCCTCTCGCGCGGCGGCCCCGTCTCTCTCCCTCTTCCGCCACTTTGGCGCCGCCCGCTGCGAGAAAACGAGAGAGGCTGCCGCTGCCGGGGAGAGAAAACGAGGTCGGCCTCGCGCGCGCACACACACGCGCGCGCCAGCAGGAGCAGCAGCCGACCATGCCTCCTCGCAAGGTCAATAATGGAAGGAAAAAAAAGCCACGCGGCGCCAAGCCTCTCTCTCTCTCTCCGGGAAAAATAGTAGTGCGCGCGAGAGAGAGAGAGAAAGGAGCGTTAGAGTGCGCGCGCGCGCGTACGTATATATACCATATACGCCTACGCCACCACCGCGGCGGCGATCGCGTTAATTAAGCGGCCGAATCGATATCGCCGGAATTGCTTGGGGGAGCGATGCGCGCGTGCTACGCCCGCCCGGCGCTGCTACTATGCCGCTGCTGCTGGCCTTGCGCGCTTCATCAACCCCAGCCCCCCGCTGCCTCCCCCGTACCGCGGCCATCCCTATCCCTCGTCCTCCCATCGGTTATTCTCGCTCCCTCGGCCGCTAGCCTCCGCGACTATACCCGATTCTCTCGCCCCCGCGGTAAAGTCGTATATACGCGCCCTCCTTTCCCCCTTCCTGCTATTTTTTTTACCAGGCCTATATACCTCCCGCAGCAGTTCAACTGAGACTGGTTGCCTGTATGCGTGGAGAGAAGAGATCAGGAAGAGCCACGTGCCGAAGAGAGAGCAGTCCTTTGTTTTTCCGTCTCCTGTGTTGTATGGCCACCCTGACGACGCTCTCTTTTAAACTCCCTCGCTAACCCCCACCCTTAAGATGGGATGTGCGCGTTGAATTGAAGAGAGGGCGAGTCTTTTATTTTTTTCTAAAGCAAGCCTTTCTTCGGCTATCCGCTTCGTTTGGATTAACAAATTCGACGGTTGCTGCACTGTTTAATTGACGGATTTGCGGCTATTGTCAGTTGGACATAGAATCATGCATAGAGTGCGAATCTAATGTAATCATTGGGAGATGGTGCTTGTGTGTATAGAGCGATATGCGAGAGGAGCAGCTGGTAAGAATGATGTAATTACGGTAGGGGTGTAACGAAGATTTTTCAATTGAAACGACTTAAGCGTTGGCAAGTGGATAATACGCATATAATTGTGTAGACCGAGAAGTCGAAGGAGAGCTCGAATTGAGAGATTCGGGGGATAAATGTATTCGATAAAGTCGTTTTATCGACACTCGGGCTCATTAAGTCGTAAAATAAAATATAACCGAGGATAAGCGACAAGATTGAATAAAGAGCTTTCGTAAGCGTCGGATAATAAGTCATAATTACAAGTTCGAGAACTTGTAAATAGGGAGGAGGAGGAGGGAGAGAAGAAGGTATTCTTTACGAGGTACGTAAGAAAAGTGACGGCAGTATAAAATCAAGGCTCTACAGGTTGTACGCAGCAGCGGCGGCAACTCATCGTGTTTTAAACCGAAGCGGAGATGTATCATTGCAACTGCGAAGGTTTTAAAATGCCATTACTTTTATTACCGTTTAATTTGCTAAATGCGCCCTTATTAAACAACCGTTTACCCCGAGCCTGTCCGATGTTACTATTAATTAATCGAGACGCGTACACAACGAGCCTCGTGACTAATTTATGGTAACAAGTTGTCGATATATCGCCAATTACACCGGGCTTTCATGAAGCAAGAATAAAAGTAAACGAAGATTTTACAAATCATCCACGATGAATATCAATCAAAGCATTCAGATTCTGGCTTAATTCGTTCGAGTTTCATATACGATGATATGTGTATTACCGGAGAAGCGTTGAAAATACGGGGTTGAGAGGCATGGAGTGAATAAACGGTTATCTCTTAATTCCACACTAGCGTAATTGCAGCCTCTACACCGTCGGTCTTTACCCCGCCGACAAATATAGCTCAACAGAGGCGAACAGAGAAAGCAAAGGGACGAGGAGGATAGAGAGGCGGCATGGAAAACCGCATTATTGTAATGAAATCGCGGGAGATTTTCTCTCTCTCTCGCTCGGGCATTCTGGTATAAGCGAACGACGAGGAAGAAGTACGATTACGACAAGTCGGCGGCAGCAGCAGCAGTGGAGGAACAAAATTTTCTCGAGTAGTGTTGACTTTAACGCTCAATTGAAACTCGCGATTCGACAATGGCTTGGTGCAAGGCGGCGGGGGAGGTGGCAGAACGGTAGGAGAAAACGGGCGAAAATGATGAAAAGTTTCTTCGCTGCGGAGGATGCTCTCTCACTCCCGATGAATTATGCATTCCTCTAGTCGCGTAGCTTCCTGATCGAATTATCGGCGGCCCTGTTCGTCTTTTTTTTTTCTTGCTTCTCCCCCTCGCTTTTCGCCTTCTGACAGAGACGCCCTTTTGCTGTGCTTACTCCCTCATTTTCCGCTGTACTCGAGTGCGCCTTGGAAATATTCTTCCTGCGCTTCGGGGTGGAATTAAAAGAACAAGACTCCGAGAAATCCGGTCTTTTAATTATTTAAAAGGCTCGTTGTTGCATTGTGAGGTGTACAGGGCATGGGAGAGAGTCTCTCTCTCTTAATAATGTTGCATTGAAAGCCCGGAGAGATTTAACGACTTTTAGCTGTAAGCTACCTATACACTCTGTTTATTTCTCTCATCAACCCCCGCCCTCCTCATTCTAGTTACGATGGAATAAGGCTATTTATTAAAGGTACTTCGAAACTAGCTTTTAACGCTCGATAATGTTGGCAATAACTGCTCGTCATTATCCTCGGGATTGATATAAGCGAAAAAAAGAAACGGACGAATTTCGAGGGAGAAAATACTCCTTCCGTTCCAATAACCCAAATAATCGGCGATTCCAATTTCCAAGGGACAGCACACGTACGCGCCGCAAATGAAATCCATGCCGAAATCTCGTGGTTCGACGCAGCGAGTATAAGGTGTGAGAGATAGAGAAAGCAATAGAGGAGCCCGGAGGAAGAGGAATCGCGGAGGAGTCGGGTAAATGGGATGTTCGTCCTTGGGCAAAGAGGAGAGGGAGGGGGAGGAAGGGAAGGCCGCAGGTCAAACGAGCAGCACCGCCGCTGCTGCGCTTGTCGATCAGTGTACACGTCCGCGCCTTTGCCATCGGCAGCGTGGACTATGCGCTACGGGGGCGTGGAGGAGCCAGCGCACCGCCCGCGACGTCTTCATTCCCGGAGGTGCCCGCTCTCTCTCTCTCTCTCTCTCTCTCTTTGCCATTGTGCTTTGCAAGAGAAAGAGAGAGAGAGAATTGAATTGAATTGTAATTATTTATTGAAGCTATGGAGCAGACTCCGTGTAGCTCTGGTAATACAGTATAGTACAAAGATTCAGTAGATACATAAAAATATAAGT